>VTPC01001519.1:0-98240 GCA_011009095.1 Ignelater luminosus
GGTGAATTTTCAACTTGCCGAAATGTCTCTTTTTAATAAACTAAATGTTACCTTTATTCTCACTAATATGATTTCAATTAGAAAATTAAACTTTGAAATTTATTAGTGCAAATATTCTGCCTAAATTTATGAACCCTTTGGTAGCTGTTCAAAATCATCAAGCAGTTCCCATATTTATTAAACTGAGGCCCAAGCTGGTCGCTTCAGCGCTTATAATCCTTCTCTAGTTTGAACTTTGATGTCAATCATTAATACAAATATCTCGGTATTAGAAGTTTTCATCCCCTTTGAATGTAATTTACATCTTTTCTCTTAATAAATTGCTAAATTAACTTCTATTTTTAATTCCAAAGTAAATTCCTCTTATTTATTTTAAAATCAATTTCCCTTCTGTTTGTTCCTCCCTTTTTTTAATTATCCCCGTTTTTATATTTTAAGCTGCGGAGTTTCTGTTTTTTTAATGTTGCATTTTCTCTTTTTCTCCTTAATATTTTATTTCTATTTTTAGACGATTGTTTATAGATATTTATCTTTCCCCTTTGGCATCCCTTCCTTATATACAATGAAATGCTCCTTTTATTCGAGCGAATTTCAGTAGTACTACAATAAAACAGTTTCTCGTTTTTCAGCGGGCTTGGATGTCAAAGCATTTTATGTTTTGTCTAAAACTTCTCTCTAAACTGACTAATCCATTCAATGATATATTGCGAACATCCCACACAGTTGAATTTCATTATGTTAATTCTAATAAAGCTTTATACACCAGGGATGCTTTATCCAAATGTCCGCATCTCTAAAATACACAGGTTAATCCCCTCAAAACGAATCGTCTCCAATAAATTGCTTTTTTAGGAATTATGACCGTTCGATTTTCAATTGGTTCAATTTTAAATTGCCAGTTATTTCAATCTTTTCGGCATAGTATTTTCTACAGCCTTTGAATGTATTAATTAGCTCTAAAAGCTGTGATTTCAAAAGCTTCCGCTCCGCTTTCATGCCAACCCCTGGTCATTTAACACAAAATTCCCTAATCAATAAGGTTTATGATATATGAATTCGGAGCTTCTACTTTCTGAAAGCGAGGTATCGGCTTACTCCTGAAAACAAAGACCTATTTGAATGGCAACGCCAATTCTATAGAAAACTCTAATATAAAAACCTTGTAGAGCTTAACTTTGTTATTCTGTATGAAATCATTATGTTTAAAAAGTTTTTGCATAGTAGTGGCACTTTCAATTTAGATCATCTTGTTATACCAAAATATTTTCTAAAGCTTTTGATCCAAATTATGATGCAGAATTTCATAAGTCACCCTAACAAAGTAATATTAATTTTTTTCTCCTTTTAAAGGGAAAAATATATATATTTCGTATGCTATAACCTGGATTATTTATGTCATTTTCTTTATGAGTTTTACTCAGGAAACTGAGACGATTTGTGCTTATTCAGTCCTTTGTATAAATATGTTGTCATTTCTCCAAGATTAAGTTGTTTGCGTTACATCTTATACCATGACAATGCAAGATATCCCTTAACAAACTCTAACTTTTCTTTGTCACGCAGAAAAAAAAGACAAAAGTTCCTACTTCCAACTTTTATTTGTTTCAACTAATTTCACTTTATTTCATCAACGTTTTATATATAAGAAACTTTTACTCATTCATCAAAAAGTCTCTCAGTGAAAGAATTTTAAGAAAGAGATTACAAAAGACGGAGCATTCCTTTGAACAAAACTTCTAACAGAAAAATTTTTCCAATTTTAAAAAATAAATACAAAGAATACAATGATTTAGTACCTTTTAAAATAAAAATGCCAACGATGCGCTATTAACCATTATAGAAATCGCAATTCATTTTCTTCTACTCTCCTTGTTCTGGCTGTTTCCTTTCAAGGAATATAACTCACGCCTCCGGGGTAAAAGACACGTCGCAAATATTCCTTGGAACCCGCTTCCTTATTTATTTTAGAAAGTAGTGCCCAAGATTTAAAGGCAAAAAGTTTTAATTCCTTGAAAACGACGCTTTATATCATGTGGGAAGGGAAATGCAAGCAAAGCTCTGGATACATTTTTTCTCGTTATCTTTACCACAAAAAAGCAAATTTTTTCAGTTATGAAGTTAATGAATTTACTCGTGCTAAAGAAAAGATAAATAATTCTGCTTAGATCGACTGTTTTCTTTCTTTTTCCTTTTTTTAAAGGAGGAAATGGTTTTTAGGCCATAATTAATACAAGCTTATGCTAGTACAAAATGGTAAACAAACAACTAACTGGGATAATGCTTGCAAAGTTATTTGTAGTGAATATTCAGAATAAATTACAGCGTAGCTTGACTCAAAATACATTATAAACGAAAAGCCATCAATCATTTAATGTTCATACCAAAATAATGTAAAGTTGATAAATTTAAGGTGGCAGTAACTTACAACAATACATTTAGGAATCAGCGTTTAGATGCTTGACTTAGAAAGATACTTAATACATGCTACAAGGTACAGCATGCCTAAGTGAAAGCAACCACGGAAAGTGTAATCGTTGTTTACTGCAGTAATTTAGAAATAAGCCTACCTTTCTTCTGTACATAATGGGACGTGTACAGGATGCCCTAAATTCAATTAAATAGGTTGCTCTGTTATTAATGCTGCTATAAAAAACAAAGATTTGTATTTTCTGTTTTGATCAACCCCCTGTAATTCCATTATTCTTAGAAATAGAGAAAAATGTCAGAGGAGAGTTTCTTGCTTTTAGCGGCCTTTAAGATACTTTATTTACATTTTTATCCAAGTTCACACTTTGCAAGATACAAACAAATTCTTATTTGTTTTAAATTGTTATCTGCTTGTTTACAATCTATCTGATTTAATCACAAGCATTGAGTAAATATGCTGTGAGTTAAAGTAGTATGTGAGTGGTCCCGTCCTTCATCGGTCCACCATGAGTTAGTCGGCGAGGTCTTCCGGCCAGCTTCGGTTTAGTCCTCTATCTGTATGGGGTTGATTGGTTAAGGCGTGAATTAGGTCATGTGTATGGTTGGTGTTCCGTTGTTTGTATCTGGTAGCGTGGGGTCTTATTACATCCTTGATGAATGGTATGTTGAGGTCTTCATAGAGGGTCTTGTTAGAGACGTACCAAGGTGCGTTTGCTATTATTTTTAATATTTTTGACTAGCTGCCCGCCCCGGCTTCGCACGGGTGGAGTACCTAATGAAAAAAATAAGACAATTTTCCATTTCGAAATTAAATTACGATTAAAATAAAAGAAAAATCTTAAGAATTTATATACTTTATTGTAAAGCTTTGTAATAAACCACATTTTTAGTTTTTCCATTTGGACAGTACAAAAAGAGCGCCGATGGTTTGCCGACTCTCGAATAAGTATTACGCCATAACAAAAAAAAAAGAAAGAGACATTAGCTAATTAAAGTGTATCCGAATGTTGAAGTGTTGCAAGTTTCATAATTTGAATTACTTACACATTTTATGTTTTATTCAAATTCTTCTTTGATTTGGTACTTTAGAAGAATGTACTCGGAAAAATATGTAATGTACGACTTGTTTTGTGACTAAAAATCACAGTAAATAAACACGTAGTATGATTTTTGTATTATTCCAAAGGAGTTTTTGACCATTACATTTTTCAGATTACCTCAAAGTTAGGGAAAACTTCCTTACATACACTTCGACACTTTCGCCACCTTGCCGGCGACGCCATCTATTGTATACTTCGGGAACCACTCGAAATGACGTATAAGAGAAAAAATGTTTTTTTACGTCTTTCCGTACATTTTTTTTGGAAATTTTCTTTTATACAAACCTTCTCCTGATAATAACAAACACAACAAAAAAAGAATTATCCAATTTGGTTCAGTCGTTGTGAAGTGATACGCCATCATACATTTTTGCGATTCATTGTTATTTATATAGATTGGAATCGTTGTAAGATGTTTATGTTCGATGGCTTGGCACATCCCCAAAGTTCAATGCCATATATCCATATTGGTTTTAATATGATTTTCTATAGAGCTAGCTTCTAGAGATAACTGTGATCTTCTGTTGATAAGCCAATTAATCTGCTGAATTTTGAGGATTAGCTGTTGCTTTTTAGCTTTAACATGTGCTTTACATGCCAATTTCTGATCTAAGTGTAATCCCAGGTATTTCACTTCGTTTGTGACTGATATATATTGTTGATTTATTGTTACCCCAGAACAGATGGAGCGTTTGTGTGTAAATGTAATTTGCTCTGATTTTTAAGTATTAACCGTGATTTTCCATTTGTTTGTTAGATACAATTATTGTGTATCTGCTGTTATTGGTATATCCGCTGTATATATTAGGTATAAGTATGGCCCAAGCAGACTTCCTTGTGGTACCCCTACTTGTATTGGATGGTAGGCAATTTGATCTTTAGTGATTTTGATATCAAATATCTTTCTGACAAGTATGATTTAAGAATTAGATAAAGCTGGCGTGAAAGCAATTGTTTCAGTTTGAACAAAAGGCCTTGGTGCCACACCTTGTCGAATGCTTGTCGTATATCAAGAAAGACTGCTGCACACATTTTCTTATTTTCTATGGTCTCTCGTATTGTATTAACTATTCTGTGGCATTGTTGTATGATGGAATGGTTTTCTCTGAAACTGAATTGGTGTGATGTAATTAGAAATTCTATCAAAGATTTTGGAAAGTAATGGAAGCAGGCTTATGGGTCTATATGATGTAGCTTCAGTTGATGGCTTTCTAGGTTTAGTAATCATTAAAATTTGGGCAAATCTCCACTGAGTTGGGTAGTGGCATGTATGGGGGATTCTGTTGAAGATGGTGGTTAGAAATACAATGGCTCGTTTTGGCAGGTACTTTAGTGTTTCCCCAACTATTAAATTGTAACCAGGGGCTTTATGAGAGTTGGTGGCTTTTATTTCAGATAGGACTTCACTTGGTCTTATTGATTTTGGTAGTGGTGACAGCTGGCATGGCTTATCAAGAAAGTGATTAATTTGTTCGTCTTCCTTATTATTCGCGGGAGTAAATCCTTTTTTCACTTTGGCTTTCTCTTCTGTTGATCCAGTTGCCATTGTCTTGTGTTAAGTGGGAAATTGATTGAACTGCTCTTTTTAACATTTTAGTTGCTCCCCATAGTGATAGGTAGTAAGAGGATAAGAGGTTTATGTAGTACTTGAATGAATCGTTTTTAAAATTGTGGATAGCTTGGTGAAGTTTGTGGGTAAGTCTGTTAAGAATAGTTTTGTGATTTGGGTTTCTTGTCCTTTGCCAGATTCTGCGAGCTCTACGTTTTTGTAGTACCAATTCTTTTATTTGTAAAGGAATGCTATTAATGTCTCTCGCTGGATTTTGTTTAGGGGTTGCCTTCCATGCTGCATACTGTATTATAGTAGTGAAGTGATGAATGGCTTCATCGATGTCTGCCTGTTCTTTCAGGTTTACATTTAAGTTAATATTGTCATTTATGATGTGTTGGTGGGTACCTCAATTGATTTGTGTACTACATAATCTGGTCATTGCTGTATTATACAGAATCTGAGTACTCACTGTTAGTATGATGGGGCTGTGGTTGTGACAGCATTTTATGTTGCAGTGGATGCTAGATATTTTGTCAATGACCGCAAAATCTATAAGGTCGGGTATTCTGTTCCTGTCCATAGACCAATAAGTGGATTTCCCGGTTGATAGGTAAACTAGATTTTGCTGATGGATAGCGTTTAGTAGATTTTTACCCTTCTGCGTAATGAGTCGTGCCCCCATGTAGTATGTTTGGCATTCCAGTCTCTTGCCACGATAAAGTGAGAACCAAGTGAACTTAGGAAGTCTTGGTACTCGTCGATTGTGATGAGATGTCTGGGAGGACTGTAGATTGCTGCTATTGTTATTGGCCATAAAAGTCCTTGTACTTTTATCCTAGTACTTTGAATTTTGTCAGTTATGTACTATTATAAGATAAAGTGGTCGTCTAGGCCATGATTAACGATTATTTCAATCATTAATTGGTTTCGTACGATTAACGATTAGCTTAATCGTTAGTCCTTTTCTACAATTAGCGACTAATTTAATCATTTTATGCAAATAGTCGTTTTAGTCGATTACTGTTAACGATTATTCTTGGAGAATTTTAATTGTTCTTTTCAGTTCGTCAGTCAATTAATACCCAGCTTTTCAGAATTTTTTCTATATAACACACAACCTCCCTCTCCCTCCACAGCTAACGCCGATTCCGATGTTCCGCTTTGTTGTCTTTAAAATATGGCAACCCTAAACAGAAATCAACTGCCAAGATTAAAAGAAGGACAGACAGTTCGTCATATCTGTCAACCCTCCATCTTATGGGATACTAAGAAATAGTTGTAATTAAATAATCACAAATCGTTAAGAAACATGACCAACTGAACGGTTTTTCTGTAACAGAACTCGAGAAACAAGCGTCGCATTAGTTATGGCTTTGTCTGTGAATATAAATAATCATAATTATGCAGATAAAAGCAAATTCAGCAACGGCTTATTAGAGACTCCAATACATCATCGGAAAAAATTTAACATTATTCTAAATCCAGAGAGTTATCGAAACGGCATATTAAGGTTTTATCTCCACATAAAGAAATCGATGCAGTTAATATTATAAAAAACTGCAAGCAATATGGTTATTCACATCCTTCATCTAAATGTGCAGCTTTTAAGAAAATATGTACTTGTTGCTAGATACGCAACAATTTTGCGAAAATGTGTCCTAATAATAAAACAGAACCTGAAACATCTCAAGCTCAACACATTGAGAAAAAAAGGGCCACACACAATGTCCTGGAAGACGTAACCAGCAAGAAACAAAAGGGTATGGAAAAGCTAATGATATAACTGTAGCTTCAAAAAATGAATTAGAACATGATGATAGGACACAAGAGTTTAATGTTAAATTTAATTTCAAAAAATTTCAGTTTAAGTTAAGCAAAGTAATTGTGTACTGAAATAAAATATACCCAAATTGAAAAAAAGCTGCTAGCAATTGATTTCTCTTTTGAAGAGTTTCATTATTTAGTGTAAGGCAACTGACCGTAAACCCCTTGTTTTAATACTTATTTAATAAAAAATTGTTTAAAGGTAGTAAAGATTACAAAGAATGCTTTTAGAAATATTGAAATATAACATAAAAATCGAATATATTTATTCCCGGCAATTAAATGTATGTAACAGATTCTATAGAATGAGGAAATGCATATTAGGGTAAAGGCACCTAAATACGTCCGGCTCCATGAGTCCACCGACGAATCAATTATTATTTGATAAATAAATTATGGCACCTTAAATAACGGAGATTTTTAGCTCTGTATTCTAAGTATTACGTTACATTCATTCCGGTAAATAAAAGTTATATGTTATCAGCATTTATTTACTGCCAGTACGTGATTGTGTTTACTATGACTGCCATTGAGTGCGTTTTTATTAACGAGAAACGGTTGCATTCTAGGTAAGATTTGCGCATTTTTGTGGACATCTTCGTAAAAATTTTTGTTTGGTAAATTAAAGCAATGATCCTTCTTAATATTCAATACAAAAAATCCTGGATTTTAATTAAACAAATGTCGAAAGTAAGGTAGACAAGGTACTGGTATTTACAGATTTGTCTAGTCGCCCGCTCGCCGCCTCCCACTGTCGTGCACTAGATATTGCACAATACTGAGATTTTATATTATTGTTGCTCGGCTTTTTAATTTAATTTTGTTGATTAGCACCCACATTTATTAATCTTTCCATCATTTATTTAATGATTATTATCCTCTTAAAAAAAATCTAATTTTAGGAAGTCAACATGTCCAAACAACCAACTTAAGTGAAAAATTAACCTTTAAAGAGTATCATGTAGAAAGTAGGAATTAAATTCATTTGTTTATTAATTATTACTTATTTTGTATTTGCATGTATTGTTTTTAATAAATTCTTTTCGTTTCAATAAATCGTTTATGAGCAAATGCAAGAAAGGCATAAAATTGTTAAATTATTTTATGCTTATGGCGGGTATTGAAGATATCGCTAAAAAAGATTTAATTTGCCCAACATGTGATCCGAATAAAGCTTCCAAGAACTCGTATGTAATCATTTAAGAAATAATCATTCCTCCCGTTTATACGATGTGTATAGCTTTGTTTCTTTAAAGGACGGCTACTAGGATCTTGACGGCGGATTTCTTGTAAAGAGCGGCGGCTTATGGGAACAAAGTGCAGGTTTTGATGAATCATTTTTTTTTCTAATATAAAACTAAACGTTTTACGACTTTTGACGATTGAGTATGTATTCAATTTAAATATGCATAACTATACAAAAGTTTCACTGATAAATATTATTTTGTTTTAAATTTAAACAAGTTTAAACTTCCAATATTGTTTATGTGGCAGAGTATTGGTGCTTTTATCCTATCTTGCACATACAATCTCAAATAATATTTCTATATGAGACGAAAAGAAAAATATTTTTCTACAATCTATTAATAATCATAAAGTTTTATCACAAGTTAAAGAATTTTGTTAAACGTACTGACCTCAAAGTAACAAAAATTGAACTACAGAACTTAAAATTTATTATAATTTTCAAATGATATTTATTTATCAAATGATTTACTATTTACTATTTAGGAATTATAAAGTAGTAGGTTTGATAGACCAGACATTTCATATTCAGATAATGCAGCATATAATTGTGATAAACTTAAAAAATTTACAAATAATTGAAATATTTTAAATTAATATTCTCTAGTGGTTATCCTCATTAATCTAATAGTTTGGCAGAGAAAGCAGTATCAGTTGTGAAACAAATGTTAAAAAGATGCCAAATGAAGATGATTTCCTATTATATTTGTTTTTCTTTTTCTTCAACCGCTGGAGCATAGGGTGCTTAGTGGCGTTTCGTCAGCAAAGATGCAGTCACAAGGTTGCTAGTTATTCGCATCGCAAGTTCAGTCCTGTATAATATTTTCCATTAGTTTTTTCCATTTTTGTCTGTCGTTTGCTTTTCGATTTACCTCCGTTCACGTCCAGTTATGGGATTCCAGTTCTGTGAGAATTGTTCTTTTCCAGGTGTTGGCTGGTCCTCCTACTCACCTTCTTCTGGGTACATTGTAATTCAGTGCCTGCCTTGCAATATTTCAATGGGGTTTTTGTAGAGTGTGTCCGATCCACCTCCATTTTTGTCTTCTGATTCTTTTATCTATCTGTTCTTCGTTTGTTAGAAGCCATCGTTCTTTGTTTGTTATTCTTGTTCTTACAAATAATTTTTAGGCATTTTTTTATAAAGGTTTGGATCTTTTTTATTAGTATTTTATTTGTTTTCCACGTTTCGACTCCGTATAATAAAACAGTTTTAACATTAGAATTAAAGATTCTTAGTTTTGTTTATCTACTAAAGTTTTGATGAGTACCAGATCTTGTTTAGTAGATTGAATGTCTTTCGCGCTAGTTTTATTCGTATATTATGTCCCTCTCTGTTCCTCCGTTGCAAGTCATTACACTTCCCAAGTACTCGAATTCCTCCGCTCCATCGACCTCTTTACCACAAATTTTAAATTTGTCTGTATTTCCACTGTTTTTGGTTAGGAGTTTTGCATTTCCTGTATGTAGACCTACTCCTGTTTTGCTACTACTGCCAGTCTTGCTGTTTTTATTTGCATGTGCTGTTTGTTATTGGTTGTTGAGCATATGTCGTCTGCATTCAAGATAGTTAATTCCTGTTTGGTTATTTTTGGTATTTTCCATGATCCAGTCCACTATTATTAGGAATAAGATTGGTGATTGAATACATCCCTGTTTTATCCCGGATTTTATCTTTGTTGGATCTACTAGTGTTCCATTGTGTTTAAGTCTTGCCGAGTAGCCTTTGTATAGTAGTTTTATTATTTTTAGATATTTATGGGGTATACCATATTGTTCTAAGATGTTCCACATTTTGTTCTTGTATACTCTATCGAATGCCTTTTCGAAGTCTATAAAGTTTACATATATGTTTTCTCTCATTTCGGATACTTGCTCTAGTATGATTCTGATTCTTAGTTCAGATGTGATCAGGTATGACCTTTGTGGTCGAAGTCCGGTTTGGTTTTCTCTTAATGTTTCATTGACTGCCTTTTTCATTCTTTCATACATAATCCTTGTCTTCACTTTGTTTGCTGTGTACAATAAAGTAATGCGTCTCCAATTTTCTCATCTGATAGATTTCCTTCTATTGGTAGTTTGATGATATTGCCTTGCAGCCAATCTTTTGGTATATATTCTCTCCTCTCTATATCTTATTAAGCAAAATGTAGAATACCTCTGTGGAAGTTTCTATATGCGTTTTAAAGAGTTCATTATTTATTTGGTCTATTCCTGCTGTTTTACTGGTTTTTAAGGTCTGTATTGCGCCTCTTATTTTTTCTTTGGTGAATTCTCCTTCGTCAATAGCCACCTAAATAATGCTAACAAAACTCCATAAACATTTTGATTTTTTAAAGCACAGTTTTTTATTTTAAAGGAATAATTTTCAGTGTAATTAAAAGAAGAAGTTCCAAATTATATTGTGTAAGAATTTCAAGTCTAAACCTTCCTCTTAACAAAAGTTAACATGGGGTAGATATTTTAACATGGGAATCCCTATAGCCATTGATAAAAAAATGCACTGTAGAATCTTAAGCTGCTATCTATTTCCTGTTCTTCTGAGCCCTTTTCTTTGCTTTTTTCTGTTCTTTATATTTTGGTTTCTACCCCTTTCGATTTTGTAACTTTGTCCAGTATAGTTTTTTGCTTATTATTTTTCCTTCAACACCAGCATTTATCGCTGTTTTTGACACCTGTTTTTAGCTTATCCGAATCATCTCCATTTCCGTCTAATTAAATAACTGAAATATTTTAAATTAATATTCTCTAGTGCTCATCATAATAAATCTAATGGTTTGGCAGAGAAAGCAGTATCAATTGTTAAACAAATGTTAAAAAAGATGCCAAATGAAGATGATTTCTTATTATATTTGTTAAAACATCGTTAACACTCTCTTACCTCAAATAGCTTACTCATCGGTAGACTTAGGATTTAAAATATGCATGCAATATGCACTAAAAAGTGTCGTAAATATGCAATAAAATATACACTTCAAATTCCATTTATTTCAATTGAAATACATAAAACTGAATATATCATACCCAATTGAAAATAGAGAAAATTTATTTTAAAGCAATCATAAATTCAATTAGAATTACTTTTACTAAATCTAAACGCCTAAGCCTAATAATAAAACATACAGCACAGTATAAATCAAGATTATAACAAGAAAGATTTACATTTAACTGTCATATAATGTAACAGATTGTCGAAGAGTACTCTTAACAGTATTTTTGGTGCATTCACCACCAGACTTATCGTTTTGTGTTCCTCGCACTTCTTTGCGCCATTCTCCTTGTGGTATCGTTACAGTTCTGATAAACTCCTTTCTCTATTCCCCACTCTGGTATATATTATTCCCCAACGCAGTTAACTCTCTCAAAGCTTCTTCCTGTAAGCACTTCAATTGGTACATTGGTATACTATCAACGCCCCCAACCTTACAATCTTTCATATCCCTCATTGCAGCAATTATTTCATCCTCCAAAATAACTGAGACGATGTTATCCATATCTACTGTGACTCTACCTCTATCTCAACTCGTTTCTCATTGGTTTCCTACAAATCTTGCATGTATTCCTTCCAACGCTGCAGCACTTGTACCTTATCTTTCAACAAAAATTAATGCTCACCTTCTATTTCTTTTCTACATCTGCTTTTTAATTTGCCGCCTTATGAAATAACTTTTATTTTCTTGTGCACAATGTCATGCTTTTCTAACCTCACAAGCTCTTCTATTTTTTTACACTTATCATAAATATGTACAATGTACAATTAGGAAATAAGGCATTCCAAAAATTAAGTCAGGTAATGCAACAATAATATGCACCTTTTATTATTTAACTTATGGTTTAACCATTTCTTTTGTGATTTATCGGCTTCCAACCTCAACCTCAACTCCAAATTCAGTTTTCTATACATTCCTCTTCAGTCTTCATTATTAGTGTTCTTATACTTTTTTTTTCTCATTGGTTATCCAAGACTTTTTAATACTCTTACCCTTTTTGTATCCCACCTCCTCTTCAGCAACTTTCTTTATTCCAAACTTAATTACTTCACATTTTTCATTTGGACCGCCAACGCTTAGTTTTGAGATTCTTTATTTTCCTTTCCATTTTGTAGCTAATTTCTACGTTATCCACATTTTTTAGATTTTCCAAGTTCTATTTCCTTACGCTCCTTGCAGTCCTTAATTTCTTAAGCCTTATGCTAATTTCTGTCATTAGTAGTATATGGTTGTTGTTTATATCAGCTCCGGGCAATCCACACACATTCTTAATACCATTTATAAATATTTCAGTCTGTTTCCTGCATAAATTACTCGGTGCTTCCCATGCGTATATCCTTCTTTTATGATGTTTGAATCACGTGTTTGCAACTATCAATTTCTTCTCTGCAAAATTCCATCAGTCTTCCTCCTTTCTCATTTACGCTACCAAGTACGTAAGATACAACCACTCTATCAATCCTGCTTTTTCTTACCACAGCACATCATCCCAGTCTCCCATCACAATATTACAAAACCCCTGACCTTCTGTTTTGCAAAATGTTTTCAATTTTCTCATACCCGTCTTCCACTTTCTCGTCTTTATGATCACTGGTTAGAATGTAGACTTGGATTACTAGAATATTTGTTGGTATTCTCTTAAGCTTTACTGCCATATAACCCTATTGCAGTTAAATATCATTTTAAGGACAGATTTGGCTACTTTTTCTCCTACTACCACACCCACTTCATTCTTGCCTTTTCTGTCGCCACTAGAGCAAAATTTAGCACTTTTACACTCCGCTCCTTTTTGGTTCTTTTCATCTAGATTCGCTTATTCCAATTACGTCAAGGTTGTTTCTCACAAGTTCCCTTCGCAAATTTTCAAGTTTTTCTTCTTTTAGCAGGCTTCTGACGTTCCAAGTACGTACCTATCTTTTATGCTCTTTTTCTATCCTCTTTGGACACGTTTCCTTTGTATACTGTCCCCACCCCCAAAGATCCAATTGGGGAACTGTTTTACCTCCGGATTTATTTTTAGTATGCGAAGAGTCCATGGTGTTTCTGTTTCTTTTCCTTCTACGCACAATCTTGGGTAACGCGGTGGTTTCCCGTTGCTTTCTCTATTCTGAAGCCGTTGATCTTGGTAGACTTCTCCGTTATTTGGTGGCAACAACAGGGTACCCCTCTCTCTACTCGCTTGTCCGCTCTCCGAAAAGGCCGTTGGCACTCGGTAGAGAGATGACTTCTTATTCCGGAAGCCCCTTGATCGTCATGTCCAGGTTAGTGAAAACAGGTTGTACAGCGTGAAGCTGAGGCTGATATTTGAGTGGGAGAGGCTGTGTAAGTCGCATTCCAACTCCTTACAATCCTTTTTGAACTAGTAGGTAAGAAAATAATTTTATAGCAAATAAAAATTGTTACTATTTAATAATAGGTTTAGGATTTCTTGTAATTCCATACAATAATTAATTTTCCTTTGCTTTCAAGATATTGTCCTTTAATGCAGGCAAACTCGATTATTAAACATTAATTAATTATGTTTGAAAAATTAATTATTTTTTTTTAATTTTCAATTCGAAACCAAACTGATAATATTAATTATTATTCTTCGTTTCTAAAAGGGCACAAAAAATAAAATAAACTTTAATAACGCCCTTGACTGTTTGTAAAAAAAGCATTGAAGGGCACAATATCTTAAAATAGAATTAATCTCACTGAGGTGCTTCAGTTCGTGCAAGGCTTAAATAAAGAGGTATTCATTTTAGTAGGCATAAGGTTTCCATTAGAGCAGATATAAAAGATTAGAGGTTATCAGCAGCAAAATGTAATCAGACCCTAGGATGTGATACATATAAATATAATATTTTCGTCAATACTATTTTTAACGTACAAAAGACCCCAAAATAGATTTTTCTCTGATTAGATTTCTTTTTTACCCGTTAATACAAGAAGTATTTAATTTTCAAAAGGAAAATCTCGAATGGATAGGAAAACGTGCTTCGAAACCAAACAAATTTCAACATTATTCCTGACGTCTTTTAAAGATATCCCATGGAGAAAATAATTTAGTCAAGAAAAAAGAGGAGGCAGGGGTTTCCTCTTTCGGCTCATAGTAATATTTTCTGTTTCTATCAAGTGTTGACAGTTTTAGTAATTCCTTTTGTTTCTAAGGGAAACTAAAAGGGAATTTCATATTATACCACCTGTGAAACCCTCTCGAGTCAAAAACAGAATTCAAGAAAATAGGATTAACAAGGATAGAATGTAATTTGTGTTACTTCGAGTATATTAATTAATGTTTGTGAAATGCTTTTACAGGTACCTTCGAGTTATTATCAGTATTACCTTTTAATGTATTACCTACTTCTACCTTAATTGCAATTTTACAGTAGCTTATGTGTTTTGTTTTATTTAGTTTGCACATTTCGGCGGAAAATCGAATGAACTTTCACCTTTACTTTAAGATACTAAAATCCGTGAGAAGATTTCAATGAAAGAACGTGGAATTATAAACAGGTGATAATTTCAACGAAGTTTTGTTTAATACTAAAAAGGGTAACGCAATTCCTTGCAAGAGGGAGTTTATAATTCTCTAAATCTCAATTTTCATTATGCTCTGTTGAACCGGAGTTCCTCATTCCTTAAATCTCATTAATTGTAAGCGTTTATGTAATTTTCAGGACGATTTGTTAATCATTAGTATCTGGGAAAGTATCTGAACAGAAATCTCATCAACGTCATCGTATTTTTATTTATTATTACTCGTAATGAATTATTATTCGTTAATTTGGAACGTCTCTATTTTAAGATTACTTTATTAAAAACGAATAAGAAAATTCTGTTGGAATTTAAAGTTTTGTGGTTTTTGCAGCGGAAGAGAAATCAATTCAAGTTCACTCACATCTAAAAATCCGACCTTCAAAATGAAATCGTTTTTAAATTTTATTTCAGAAATATTACATTTGATATAATGGCCTTTAGAGCTGAAGGGCATCGAGATGAAAAGTCCCGAAAAGGGTGGTCAAGGAAAAACGATATAATAGAAATCGTTCAGAACACGAAATATACTTCTTTTGTTTGATTTAAAAAAGATTTTCGATTGCCTAGTAACGAACATGCTTTTAATTTGTCTTTAAGTGGAATCAATTGTTAAACAATACAAAAACAATTTAGAAAATATGTTTTGGCCTTTACTACTTATATTGAAGTAATGATAGTTAGGTGTTTGTGTTGCAAGATCTTTTCTTCATGTCAGAAAACTGAAAAAGCACACTTAGTACTTATACGTTAGTTAATCGCCCAACTTTTGTAAGTTGCGAAGCACCCTGATTATTTTCCAATATATCTACGTTATACCTTTTAAACTAATTTAATATACTAAATATTTCATGAAAAGTAGACTTGAAATAATTGCACAGCACTTTTCTGGAGGAACTAAAATACAGGCAGTCTTTTCAGAAGTGACAGCGATACATTTTTGAATACACAAGATACAAGACACTAAAATTAACTTTTTTACTATATTGTATATAGTATGTGTTATTCTCATTTTAAAGTTGAGGATAAGTAATCTGGGATTGTCGTAATGCTTGCATAACAGACCGAGAATAATTTTCGAATCCTCAGCTGCATATCAATTGTATACTAGATATCGTCTGTGCCGCTACACCGCGCAAGCTCGTAGGAAATATCAAAAGAATGTTACAGAGGGTTACTGAGGAGAGAAAAGACTTTTGCTAAAATTTAATTCTCCCATCTAACTTTATTTTTCCTAATATGTGACTGGTAACTGCTAGTGAATTTGGAATTTCTGTCTTTAAAAATGCTGTCCTTTAGATAAACCAAGATCTGGAAAAGTTAACAGAAAAAGTTTCTAAACTACGACAGTTCATATAATAAAAGCCTTAGTAGCTGCAAAAACTGATTCAGGACCTGTTTTAACACATGGGCTGAAAAGTCCCAGGCCTAACAAATAGATGGCGCTAGTTCTATTGCATTCACCGCTTTTTCAGTTAGTACTAATCTTCAAAAGATAGCTGTTGAAATTTCATGATATTCTATTCATTATTTTGTGAGTTATTGTGCTAAGAGTGACGCTACTTTTGTTATTTTCAAAACAATGGATCAAAAACAATTTCATGTTTTAATTTTACACTGCTTGATGGGAAAAAATACCGTTCAAGCGAAGCAATGGCTTGAAAAGTGTTATGGGGACTCCGCTCCATCAGAAACAACAATAAAACGTTGGTTTGCTGACTTCAAACGTGGTCGTAGAGACACCGATGATGCAGAACGCAGTGGACGTCCAAATGAGGCGGTAACACCAGAAAACACCAAAAAATCCACAAAAGCGTTTTGAATGATCGAAAAGTGAAGTTGCGTGAGTTAGCTGACATCGTAAAGATATCAAAAGAACGTGTTGGCTTTATATTGCATGAGCATTTGACTATGAGAAAGCTCTGCTCAAAGTGGGTGCCGCGTTTGCTCACTGTTCACCAAAAACAAGAACGTGTTGATGTATCTGAGCAGTGTTTGGCCATGTTTAAACGTAACAAACCGGACTTTTTGCGTCGATATGTGACAATGGATGAAACATGGATCCATCACTTCACTCCGGAATCAAAACGATCGTCATCTGAGTGGACAGCAACTGGTGAACCTCGTCCAAAGCGACCGAAAGCACAACAATCGGCTGGAAAGGTTATGGCCTCGGTATTTTGGGATGTGCGTGGTGTAATATTCATCGACTATCTTGAGAAGGGAAATACCATCAACAGTGAATATTATATAGCGTTATTGGAGCGTTTGAAGGCCGAAATTGCAAAGAAACGACCGCATATGGCAAAGAAAAAAATTTTGTTTCATCAAGACAACGCACCGTGTCACAAGTCAATCAAAACAATGGCAAAACTACATGAATTGAACTTTGAATTGCTCCCACATCCACCGTATTTGCCAGATTTGGCTCCCAGCGACTACTGGCTGTTCGCAGACCTAAAAAGAATGCTTGCCGGTAAGAAATTTCGCTCGAATGAAGAGGTTATCGCTGAAACTGAGTCCTATTTTGAGGCAAAAGATAAATCGCTCTACAAAAGTGGTATTGAAATGTTAGAGCGGCGCTGGAATGATTGCGTTGTTCTTGATGGAAATTACGTTGATGAATAAAGCTAATTTTGAACAAAAAAAACCGTGTTGTCTTTGTTAGGCCTGGGACTTTTCAGCCCATGCGTTAGTTACTTGACTTATACAAATTAGAAAGATTGAGTTGTGATGTATTGAATTTCAGACTACAGCACGACGAAAAAAGGTTTTAGCTAGAAGAAAAGTTTTCTTTCTTTTAAGCTAAAATTCGTTTTTTATCTTTTTCTTACTTAGTGGAGTCTGCAAGGGTTTAAAAATAAAAACGCCACCGATAGGTTTAATTCACAGCAATCATTATTGAATTTCCTTTGTGATTAACAGATGTAGCACTACTTAGAATTGAAAAGAAAGAATATTAGGATTGTCAGCGATTGTCCTCTTCTTTGGTTTTTGCTTAGGGGCAATTTCGCTTCTACTTCATTTTTCCGCATTGATCTCACATACTTTTGCGGTTGATCAAATCTGCTGCCAACCGCTAATTAATTCTAATAAAGAATTTTGGATCAGTTCCAATCATCGTCATTTCTATTAATGTGACCATTCTAGGCTCTTTGCCTGTTTACCTTGTAGAGTTGTATGTTGAAGAACGCAGCAGCGCTAGTGATGTGATATAACTGAATGGCGTCTTAAATAGTAGGTGCATTTAACGATAGTTGTAGAACCAGTAGCGTGATTCTTCGTGTTGTTTTTAGATTTAGGTCGAGTTGAAGTGTTTAATGGCCGTGAGACGACGACGGTTTGGCAAGAAAGAGATTTCAATCAAGGAATCAACAGAATAGCAGGGAAGCCTACACCCGACTATTACAGTCCAGCCCTCTTCCAACCACGGATCCCGAATACATAGTCTGTAGCCGGGTGCCTTTGAACCACTGGGGTGATAGCGGGACTAATAGCCGGGAAAAAAGATCAAAACTCAAACAAAACTGATTCATTCATCCAGCCACGATTCAATTTCTCTATTCAAAATATATAAAGTCTCTATAGTTTTAATAAAATCTTTAGAACAGCTGTGGGTATCTTTTTCATTACAGTAATCATCCATAAATGAACCATCAAGGTATTTGCCGTGCTTGAGATTACCATTAAGAGTTAATTAAGAAAATTCAAAGTTTAAATTTCCAGTTATATTCTATCACCAGGCGCTATTGACTTGCTCAAGACGTCATAAATGTGCTGTTTACAGTTTAGTCCACTGTAAATATTTGTCCTTAAATACATTGACTTTCTTTCAAACATTATTCTAATATTATATGGTACCTTTTTATGCGTGTTAAAGACAACATATGAAGGAATTCGTCTAATTGACGTTGGATGTACAATCGGAAGGCTCCTAGCTAATATTGTTTGGACTAGGATTTCCGAACTCGTAAAAACTGTTTTACAATTATTATAATTAGGTTTTGAGACCAAGAGTACCACTGAGGCAATTACACATTCAGCTCGTTATGTCATCTTTTTTTAGCAACTGATCTAAAGATATTCCAAACACTGGTTATTATAATGCCTTTAACATGCTGTCTAGGGTTTTGATGCTTACTAAAGTAAGACAACTTTTTCTTCTGTTTGGAAAACTAATAATTTTATCTCAGATAGATGTTCAGCCAGAAGATTACTTTGAGTCAGCGTTATTTAGCCTTATTTTGATTCTCTATATTTTTTCTTTAAATCTAAAACTAAATCTCTGATACTTGGATGGTGGTACACTTGCTGGTGAATGCCTTTTTCATTCATCTCTTAGATTCGATCTTATAATAGATACACAAAAGGGCGAACTTTTTATTTTGTTTGATTACAAACAATTGCAGCAAGATATTTTTCAAGACCTTCATAACACCACTCCTGATATATCTTTAAACAGCTATGATGACACTAACTCACTAGGGTGATCTCTGATCTTTAATGGTAAACAATGATTAATGACAGTTTGGATTTTTCTCGAAACAAAAATATTTTGACAGTTGGTAGCACTCCATCCTCCTTCCTGTCTTATTTGTGTCCTTGGTGACTAAAGTCATACATCGCTAACTATAGTCATCTCTCTAACTATAAACGCATTCTTGGGCGTCTTAAAATTAATTTCAGAGGTCTTGCCACTGAATTGAAGGAACTTTATAAATTTTTCAATTCCAACAAGAATCATATCTCAAGTTATATGGCCAATGAACGTAGAAAATTGGATTTTGTTATTTTTAAAAGGTCTCATCAATGTGGCATATAGAAAAGTGGCTTACAATCAGTTAAAACGCACCTAAAAAGCATCCTTACATGTGTAGTTACATGGTGGGGTTACCAAAATGCAATCCTCTCTTGATGATATAGTTCGATCAGTAACTCTTCGAATTCCCAACGGACATCATGTGAAAAGAGCAGTTCACAAGTTATGTAATGTGTTTATCGTGCAGATTAGTGCTATGATGGATTAAACTGCAAACCAGCTAACACTAGAAGTTGCAAGCTTAACAAAATGTCATTATAATATATATATATTATCAAATCTCTATTACCATGTTTGGTGTAGGGTAGTATTTACAATTTTATTACATTTTAAGTTTTGCCAAATAATACATTATTCTAATATTACACATAGGTATTATAAACAATTAAACACAGTACACTCTCTAGTTAATATTAGTATTTCAGTACTATTTATGCACACATATAGTCCACTGCTTCTTATTTCTTGCCATACTTTTTGCTTCTGTCGATGTCTTTCCCTTGTTTTTCAGTATTTTTCCCATCACTCCATCCCATGTTTTTTTTTGATCTCCCTTGTTTCTGATTTGTTTGTATTTATGACTCCCATATCTTTTTGAGCGGTCTCGTGTTTTCCATTCTTTGTAGATGGCCCCACCAACTTAATTTTCGTTTTTCTATAAAGTCCAATATTGAGTCTATCTCTAAATTTTCTTTTATTTTAGTATTTTTTAATCTATCCATTTTTGTAATGCTTCTAGTTCTTCTAATGTATTTCATTTTAGCTGCTTGAATTTTACTTTCTTGTCTTTTAATTAATACCCACGATTCACAACCGAAAATTAGGATTGGTTTGTAGATCGATTTAAAAACATTTATCTTTGTTTTTATTGCTACCTTCTTTTTACTTATAAATGTCTTGCTCATTACATGATTTATTTTTAATGTATTTTCTATTCTATTATCAATTTCCATTTCTTGTCCTCCATTATCTTCTATTACTAGTTTTAGATATTTATAATTTTTTACTTGTTCTATATTTGTTCCGTCTACTTGTATGCTTATTTTATTTTTTTCCCCTTCTGTAACCATTACTTTTGTTTTGCTTTTATTCATTCTCATTCCAAAATCTAATAATATTGTGTTCCATGTTTCCAGATTTCTCTGTGGGTCTTTTTCGCCTTCTGCCATTATTACTATATCATCCGCAAACGCTCCTTCTGAGATTTTTATTTTATGCAGATATCTATGTACTACATGTAATTTTCTTACCCTTTCTGAACATTTCTTTATTATCTTGTCTATGAAGATTGTAAACAATACTGGGCTTAAGCCACCCCGTCTCAGTCCTTCTTTTGTTGTAAAAGCTTCTGAGATTCTGTTACAGCTAATTATTCGATTACTGTTATTTTTGTTTATGTTTCTAATTGTTCTGATTATCTTGTTACTAATTTCTCTTAGTCTTAACGTTCTCCATAGTTTTTGTCTTGATATTCTATGTAAGGCTTTTTGTAGATCTATAAAATCCATATAAACTCTTTTTCCTGTTGTAATGCCTTTTCTGTTATTTGTTTCACCGTAAAGATGTGATCGCTTATGCTTCTTCTTTTTCTAAACCCTCTTTGTGACTCCTGTAATGTATTCTTTATTGTTGGTCTGATTTTTTTATTTATAATTTGTTCGTATATTTTTATTGCCCCACTTAACAATGTTATGTCCTTGTAGTTATTATAATCCAACCTATCTTCCTTTTTAGATATAGGCACTATCAATGCAATTCGCCAATCTTTAGGTATATTTTCCTCCTTGCACCATCTCTGATATATGTCTAAGAGTATCTCTGTTGCTTTGTGTCTCATGTTCTTGAGCATTTCTGGTGTTATTTTATCCCATCCTGGTGTTTTTCCATTCTTTAGATTTTTTTATCACTTCTTGTAATTCTTCTATCGTTATATTTTCTCTGTCTTCATCGTCAATGTCATATAGACCTTCTGTTTCATTTACTGTGCTTACATTCACCAATTCTTAGAAGTATTCTTTTCATCTATTCATTATGTCGTCCGTTAGTATGTCTCCATTTTTATTTTTAATTCTATTCGTTTCGTACGGTTTTTTCTTTTCTTAGATTCATTAACGTTTTATGGAATAGTTTTTGGTTTCCTTTGCTGTTGGCTTCCATTTTTTCTCCAAATTCTATTCATTTTTTCGTGCTGTGGTAACAAGTTCTTTCACTTTCTTTCTTCTTTATACATTTTATAGTTTTCTGTTGTTCTCTTAGTTAGGTATGTTTTCCATCTTTGCTTTTTTGATTTTATTTGATTTTTTATTTCATTTGTCCACCATGCTTTGTCTTTTTTTATTACTCTTCTTACTGCTCTTTTTTCTTTGACTGTATGTGCCACTGTATTTTTAAAGTAGTTCCATATTGTTTCTAAACTTTCACTTTTCATCTCTTCTTTTGCATTTTTGAACTTTCTTATCAGTGCCATCTTATATTTCTCTGTTATGCCTTCGTTTATCAGTTTATATGATCTGATTGTTTCAAACTCTGTTACTTTTGTTGTTTATCTGTTTTACTATTTCTATCATTTCTGTATTTGTCTTTTATCTTTGTGACCACTAAAAAGTGCCCGCTGCCGATCTCCGGGCCTTTTTTAACTTTGTATCGATTACTGTATTTCTGTTCTTTTTCTCTACTAATATAATAATTGATTAATAACCTTTCGTCTCTACTTATCACTTCTCTTGTGTATTTATTTTGTATCTTTGTGCTCAAAAAATGTGTTTGTTATTACTTATTATTATGCAAAGATGGAAAACATACCTAACTAACAGAACAACAGAAAACTATGAAATGTATAAAGAAGAAAGAAAGTGAAAGAACTTGTTACCACAGCAAAAAAAATGGATAGAATTCGGAGAAAAAATGGAAGCCAACAGCAAAGGAAACCAAAAACTATTCCATAAAACGTTCTCCATTATTATTTCTAATGGCTTCGCCATGTTTTCCTATCTCTACCTTGTTGATTTCGTCTTTCTTGCCTACTCTGCTATTAAAATTACCTGCTATTACTATTTCTCCTTTAGCTTCTTCTACTACCATACCCAGAATCTATCCTTATTGTGGACCGTATCGTCTTCATTTGGTCCATAAACTACTATTATCGTTTTCGTGTACTTGTTCTTTTTAAACTCTTTTGCTAATATTCGTTCTGTCCAACCTTTCCATTTATATATTCCATTTGCTAATGTTTTATGCACTATACAACCTACCCCAGCTGCTGCTTTTAAATTTTCTTGTACCCCACTATAAATTAGTATGTGGTCCTTTTTTATTTTAATTTGCCGTTTTCCCTTTTTCTTGGTTTTGGTTATAGCTAGAATATCTAGATTTACCTCTTTATATTCCTCTTCTAACTCTTTTTTTTTACCTTGTAAACATCTGATATTCCATGTTCCGATTTTCCACTTTTCCATTTTCGCTTTTGTTTTTATGTAATTTTACTCGTTTTCCATTTTCTCGCCGTTTCATCCTCATTTTTCCTCCAACCTCTATTTCTTTATCTAGTTTTTGGCAATATTTCTTCTACGTCTTCCTTATCATTATTCCATCTGTACTGTTTCTTATCTATTATTATTTTTAGGAATCCTATTTTTACTTTTAATTTTCCCCTGTACTTTCCTTTCGTTTTTTGTCATATCATCGTTAATATATATTTTTTCATTTCTAATGCTCTTCAATTTACCTTTGTTTTTCATTATTTCCTGCTTCTCTGTTTCACTTCCTAGTTCTAACAAACAAGCTTTATTTCCTAGTTTTTTAGCATTTTTTATTTCTACATCCATTCCTAACTGTTTTTCAATAAAGCTTTTTATTTCTTCTTTTATCTCTTTTCCATTTGTAGTATCAATACCAAGTCCTTGTATTACCACATTATTCTTTCTCTTTTCTCCTTCTATAGTTTCTAATCTTATAGTCATTTTTTTAATTTCATTTTTTAATATTTCGATCTCTTTCTTAATTTCTTTGTTTACTATTTTTAATTGCCTTATTTCTTCTTGGTAGTCTTTCTGTTGTTTTCGGATCTTTTTTACATCTTGTACTAGTGTCTTCATTATTATCATTAGTGCATCCAATTTTTCTTCACCTTTTTGCTTTTTTTCGCTTGTTCGTGGCATCTTTTTACTCCTTGCAAACATTTCATTTTTTGTGTAATCTGGACTTCTCCTTTTTCCGTCATCAATAGAATATTCGTCACTCTTCATGTCATTATAATAAAGTTATAATAATTAGGAATTAGTATTATGAAGCAAAATATACAAGTTATTTTATATTTTAGTTTTTATTAACATATTTAGATTTTCATTAAATGAATAAAGTTCTTTTTGTTGGAGTTAGACGTCTATTGATGATTTTTTCTACACAACATGCAGCTCTTAACGCAACTTTAAATACAATATTATTAATATATATTTTTACAAAAACAGAAAATAACGAAACATTCTTGTATTTCGCAAGACAAAGAAAAAAAATTTCATTTATAGATCAGTATACAAACTCTAAGTTAATCTTCTTAAATGATATTACAGTAATAATCATGATAATTAGAAGGAATCACTCTTCTTAATTCTTGTAGATGTTCAGATTTCTATTTAGTTATTTTACCTCGATTTGCTTATAAGCTCGGTAATTTTCTCCAAATTTTTATTTTAACTTGCGTCGTTGTGGCAGTACGGTTCACTCCTCTCCAAATCTTAAGTGAAATTCATCATTAGAATTGTATTACAGATCACGCACATACGCAACCTTAAAAACCTAATAATAAATAATAAATAAGCATTAGCAACAACATTGCAATGAATTATATTACACAGCAACCAACCTTCGGGTCACCCTTCTTCCTTCCAGGTCGTATTGATTTGAAAGATAGGACATCAACAAATTTCTTGAACATATCGTGCTTTAAGTAGCAGACAATATAAGGCTCAGGATTTCTTCTAGCCTTTCTAGCAAACTTCAATATAACTACTCTGCAGGCACGTTAATTAGTTTATTCTTCAATTGCTTTTCGGTCATAGCATGCATAGGGCCAGCCTCCATTTGAGTATGGCCGACTTCTAAGAATCTGTGTTCTATGGTTATACTGTTTGACATGGCTAGATTTTGTAATGCATTGCTCATCGTCGCATTTCTATTTTGATATGTGCAACCATCACTGCACGATATAATCTTTTTTCTTTTATTCTCCTTTTTCAATTAAAATGTTACTTTCTCCTATATCTTCCTTCTGTTTCATTTCAGAAATATCATGCTCCCTCCTTGGATTTTAAGCTAAATAAACAAAAGTTGTGAACACAGGTTCGAGACTTTAATCGTGGTGATATAAGAACGTCCTGAAGGTCCATAGCAAACGCGTAATCTTCTGTTTATTTATAAATAATAATTGAACTTTTTAAAGAATTTGAAAGAAAACTGAATTCAAGTATCCGTCTATAAGAAACTTTTGAATATATTATTTTATATTTTTCCTTTTTTGTCTACCTCATCTTATTTTTTATATATTATTTTCAATATTTTTGTACTTTTTAAATGTTTTGTTGAATAAAGTGGTTAACCAATAGTGTTACTTATAATTGAAAATCAAATATGAGCAATAGTGAAACAAATATTGAATCTTATAGTCAATTTGGAAAAAATTTCACTCAAGTATTTTTTGAAAGCAGTTGGAAAAATTAAATGTAGAAGCTGACTTATGTAACAATATAAGAAGTTTTTGTGAAACAATTTTATTAAATATACCATCTAAAAGTACAGAATCAATACCAATTAAACAGAGAACTAAATGTAGAAAATATACAGAACTAATAAAAGATCTAAGTATGCAAAGGATACGTATAATAAAATATGTAAAAAAAGATTTAAAAGCGAAAGAAGTTGAAATTACTCAATTAAAAGAATCAAATAAGAATTGAACTTTAAAGACAATACAACTAATTTTATTAATCATAATATTAATTACGCAGAAGCAATTAAAGGTCAATATTAAAAATCAACAATCTTTAACATTAAAATCTTACAATTAAACCCAAAATAAGAGAAAAACATGAAAGACAAGCTCAAAACGGAAATTAACCCAAAACATTGCAATATGAACATAATTAACATGAAACCGATTAAAACAGGAGATGTTGTAATAGAATGTGGAAACCAAAAAAATTTGGATAAATTAACATTAGCAATAACTACCTCAAATTCATTGAACTGTCAAGAGATAAAAAAAAGGAATCCTAGGTTACTCTTACCAAGAATTGATATTGATATAAAGAAAGATAAATTATTAGATGTAATCACTGAAAACAATAAATGGCTAATAGAAAAATGTAGAGGTGAAGAGTATTGTAGGAATAGTTTTACAGAAAAATTCAGATTTGAAAAGAATGAGAACTCAGAAAATATAGTGATTGATGTAAATAAAAAAATTAGAAAAATCCTCTTAGAAAATAGAATTAATTTAATCTGGCAAAGTATTTGGGCTAAAGATTACTTATCAATACAACAGTGCTATAAGCGTTTTGGATACCGACATACACAACATACGTGCAGAGAAACCAAACAATATTTGGTAAATGTGTTTCTACAGAACACAAATTCAAAGAATGTAAAAGTATCACTTCTAAATGTATAATGTGTATACGATGAAACTCAAAATTAAAAGGTAACAACAAACTACGTATAGATCATGATGTTAGAAGTAATAATTGACCCTCAAAACAAAATATAAAAGAAGTAATGTTAAAGAATATTGACTATGGGGAATACTAAAAACATTTTAAAATTTGAACAAATAAATTTAGGTAAAGGCAAAGGTTCTACAAATAACTTATTGAATCTATCTAACAATAATGAATTAGACATAATATGAATACTAGAACCAGATGTTTACAAAAACAAGATTGTAGGATTTAACAGATATTTCAAAATTCTTCATACAAATTCCGATAATATTAAAACTTGTATTATTGTAAAAGAGAATAACAACATTCAAACTTGTTTAATTAAAAATTTAAGTTGTAATTTAATAACCGTAATTGAACTAATATCAACAACCCACAATATTTTTATAATCTCGGTATACTTTCCTCCGATGAGGAGTACAAATTACGATGAAGACGAATTAATAGAAAAATTAAATAGAGTATTAGAATATTTAAGAAATATCAAAAAAGCTAAGTTCTTTATAGTAGGAGGAGATTTTAATGCCAAATCAACAGCATGGGGAGGGAACGACCATAATAAAAGAGGTACCGATATTCTAAATTTGTTTAATATTTATAACATTATATGAACGATGGCAGTGGTCCAACTTTTGAAGGACCGATGTGAAGCAGTTACATTGACATTACAGGAATTAGTCATGAACTTTATCATAAAATGCATAATTGGGAAGTTTCTGACGAAATTACGTTAAGCGATCACAATCTAATAGAATGGAAAATAAATTTAAACGGTGATAAATTAAATAGCAATAAAACATATAATAATTCAGAAGTCTTTTCCTTCAGACAATCTAGAATCAGAAACAACAATACAAAAATCAACAAGAAAAGCCGCTAAAGACGCAATAGGAAAAAATGCAAATGAACCCGAAATCTCTTATTCTGAAATTTATAGAATAATTAAAAACTTTAATCCCAATAAATCTCCAGGTATTGACGGCATCATTTCTGACATACTTTTACAAGCGTTTAAAATTAACAGTGAAATATTCTTAAAAATTATAACGATTGCTATAATCAAGGAATTTTTCCTAATTTATGGAAAATTCAGAACGTAAAATTCATACCGAAACCTGGCAAAACAGATGCGTCAAACGTAAATAGTTTTAGACCTATTAGTTTACTACCAACATTAGGAAAAATCTTAGACAAAATTATAACACAACGTTTAAATTATTTTATACACAAACAAGGAGGTTTTAACAAAAGACAGTTTGAATTTCAAGAGGGCAAAACTGTATACAAACAATAGAAAAGATTGTCAACGCCATAAAAGAATGTAAAAATAATAAAATGTATTGCGCCATTATAGCATTAGACATTCAAGGAGCTTTCAATAATGCCTGGCGGCCAAGAATTATTTGGGAACTTGAAAGAAATGTTCAACAAAATTAATAACAATTATCAAAGATTATTTCACAAACAGATATGCTTCGGTATACTTACCAAATGAAGTAATGTCAATTAAAGTTGAAATCCTGTTCAGTACCAATATTTTGGAATATTATATACGAAAGCATATATAGAGTTAAACTTCCAGAAAATTCGGAAATCATAAGTTTTGCCGATGATACATTGCTAATAATTAAATCTAAACAAATTAAAGATCTCAAAGAAAAAGGAAACATCGCACTTAATAAAATTTTAGATTGGGCTAACGAAGAAAAATTAAATTTTAATATAACTAAAACGGAAGCTTTATTCATTGGAAAACATTCAAATCAACAAAAACCAATATTTCGAATAGGAAATCAAGAAATTCGTTGTAAAGACACGCTTAAATATTTGGGAATTAATATCGATACTAAATTAAGTTGAAAAGATCACATCAAATATGTCAGTAACAAATGTAAAGAAATCTCAAATAAATTAATAGCAGTAGCAAGATTGACTTGGGGTTTTAAAGGAAAAAATTTAAAACTACTATATGAAAGTATCATACAATCTAGTATTGCTTACGGTGCAGAAATTTGGGCAAACAATTTAAAAGTTAAAGATGTAAATTCTTTTCTCAGTACGCAAAGAATATTAACAATAAAATCGGCTAATGCCTACAAAACTGTTTCAACCGCAGCCACATTAATATTAAGCCAAGTATTACCAATAGATTTATATTTGAAAAGCAAGACAAATATTTTCAAAATTATCAGAAATTAACTTACTAAGACAAACAGATATAATCAATAAACAAATAGAAAGAACATGTCTCACAATAGACATACATCCATCGTTATTAGGCAATTTTATATTTCAAATCTTGAAAGAAAACGAACTAAATTCAATCGAAGGCATCCAAATTTTTACTGATGGATCACGTTTAGTAAATGGAAACGCAGGGGCATCATTTGTAATTTACATAAATAACGAAGAATCTCTATACGAACAATTTAAATTAAATAACTGGAGTTCCATATTTCAGTGGGAAATGTTTGGCATTAAAAAAGCTTTAGAATATATTAAAGAAAACAACATTAAAAATTTAACGTGGAATATAATAACCGACAGCAAATCAGTCCTATTAGCACTAGAAAACATGAAAAAACTAACATTACAAAAGAAGTTTGTTTACAGAATTAACTAAACAAATTATTTTAAAATTTTACTGGCTTAAAACACACAAGGGTATAATTGGAAATGAAAGAGCTGACAATATAGCAAAAGAAGCCGCTAATAATAATACAATAATCAACGATTTTGATCAACTTCCCAAAAGTTTTGTTAAATATAAAATCAAAAACTTGGTTTTATTTAAATGAATGGGATAAAAGTTGGGAAAAAGCTAAAACAGGACGACCAGTGTATAAATTCATACCTAATTGAAAAAGCCGGATAATAGCAGGTGAACCAAATTATTTGACAATACAACTAATTACAAGACACGGAAACTTTAAAGACTACTTAAACCGAATTGGCAAAATTAACGATGACGAAACTCTTTGTTCTTGCAGACAAATTGATACAGCTACACACATAATACTAACATGAAAAACGAAGAATAAAATAAACAAAAATGCGAAAGTAAATTAATTAAAATGAGCCTAACTTGGTCGACAACTTTAGAAGACATAACTATGTTATCTAATGAACACGACTGGTGGGAAATTTTTAAAGAGTTTACAAAAAAAGTTTCAAAATTAAAGATAAATTTAAAAAAAATTGAAATAATAATTATTATTATGTAGCTTGAATTCAACTTCACAAAACGATTGTTCTCATTATCGATTTACGTCTAATATAGATTAATTTGATCTATTATTATTAAAGATCTTAAAATCCTTCTTTTTCTGAAATGTTGTTATACTCTTACTGTTTTAAATATACTGTTAAATCAATTATCCTTCTTTACCTTATAAAGTAGATTATTTTCTTTACCATATTTTCTTTACCATATTTTATTTTATAAATTTTAACTTTTAATATTGATTTTATATGTTAGTTACATTCTTAATTTCTCACTCTTTCACTTTGATTAATCAATTAATTCTTTTTACTAACCCTGTATATAATATAAGGTTATAGAAATTTATCATTATTATAGTTAAAATAATAAATATAATAGTAGTGTAATACTTTTTGTATAACACACTATTGTTAAAAACATGTAATTATTCAATTATCAATAAATATACTGTCTTTTTGCTTTTCTTTTTGTGCTTCTTCTTTCTTTGCAATATTTAAAGCATGTTGGTCATTTGGATACTGTCTCAACTTGTGCGAGTAACAAATTTGGCACTGGACTTTCTTTGAATGATATAACGAAATGTTTTTTATATATCCATAGTATGATAAGGATTTTATATTACGTTCTTTACACCAATCAGTTACGTAGAAGTTGTAGAGAGCTTTCTTGGATGACCACTCGGGTAAGAGATACTTTTTCTCTGCCCATTGACGACAATAATGTGACTCCATCATTGGTAAACTATTATTAAGAAAATCATTCAGTGCTTTGTTTTTCTTTTCAAATGGACGGTTTTAATAGGGTTTGCGGGAGCTCCTACTAACAAACCGTTTCCATTATTTGGTTTAATCACATTATCATTGCTTTTCGCAGACTTCTTTCAATTCAGCACGCACCACTTCCTTATACACAGCTTTTTTAAAAACATTATTCTACGTACTCTTACCAATCGTTCTTCTTTGTTCAAATTAAAAACTACGGAACAATAACAAGTATTGTTTTTTTTCTTCCTTTAAACTAAATTAAATTTGATCTGGGGTACACCTGCTCCACGAGCGGTATTTAAAAGGTTACTCTTTCTTAGTATAATATTGTAATTTTCCGAATCTCGCGATCATTATTAATTAACAAAGTAAGAAAGTAAGTAATCTGAGTAAGAAAAATAAAGATGTTTGAAATTCAAAAACCGTAACGATAAAAAAGGCTTAATGAAATTACACGCTACACTTGAAACTTTTCTTGCAGTCGGTTAAAAACGAAACCAAAAATTTTTGGTATTAATTTTAATTTATTAGTTTCCAAACCTTACCGTGCATGTACACTGGATGACATCTATTGTATACGGTTTTATTCTATTTTTGTAAACATGAAAAGGTTAGATTGCAACAGAAATTGTAAAGCTCTTTTACGTTATACGTCCTATATGTGTATTGTAGTATCGGATGATTCTATTTAGAGAGTATCCAACATTTAGAAAAATCTTATTTTTAAGCGCTCCCCATCAGATAACAACATGTATCGAAAAAAAGATAAAACCCTGAATAAAGCTCTCTATTTTTGACCAAGCGCCATTCTTATTCAAATTCAATATTGTACAGCAACGAATTGGAGGGTTTATTTCTTTTATAACCTAATACTTCTGGATCTCACATCCGTAATCCCCAATTCCCCCTACATAAGGGAACATTATTGCTATTATAGTGGATGTTATATAATTTTCCAGGCTGCGTGATATTACCTACACACGAGAAAACGTTGAAAAGAAGCTCCAGAGACATCTGTGCGGTGCACGCGTATCCTGTTTTCTTTATTAGCACGCTTATGTTATCCCTTATTTTCCACGTAGTAAAGTGCTTTCTGAAGAGAATGGACCTTCCGGCACATTTACCTTTCAGCGAGCAAGTGCATTTAATTAATATTTCATATTATGACCCGGTTTTCTTATTCTTTCTTCGGTCCTCATTTGTCTTATCGTATGTTTTCCAGTTCATTACCGCTGTTTCCTTTTTGCCCTTCTTATCTTTGAAACCACTTATTCTACAAAAGGTCTAATTATAGCTAATAAGATTATGTCGTATTCTCTCTTCTGCAGGGTATATATTTATTTGTTAGGACTTTGGCGTGACTTTTATCCTACGGCTTAGGACCTGACAAGGTTGAATATGACCACTTTATGTTATTTTTCTTTTGTCACGAGGGATTACGAAATTAATTTTGTATGTTGTTTGCGTTTACGGTTTTAATTAGCATTTACTAATAATAAAAGACTAGAATACATGTTTTACGGCTTTGTTCTCTGAATTTTAAATCGCATAAAATAATAATATATAAAGCTGTAGCTGATGAAGCTAAAATCACAAATGGTTAACTGGAACGTAGGTTGCTTCTTTTACTTGTATAGCTCTGAAAGGGGCAGACAATGTATCAAGTGATGACATGCCACGTCAGCACGTATACGAACACTGGGGAAAGGTTCTGAAATGGACTCGTCACCCACACACACGCGGAGAAGCTGCTACCATAGCAATTTAATAGAATGGCTATGAGATAACTTGCACAAATTCTGATTTATAGTATTATTGTAATTTTAAAATATTTAAAAGAGAATGTTTATGTTAATTACATTATTTCATTTTTAAATCTTTGTGTCCTGAAAAACATCATTCTAAATTAAACAAATTAACATTTTTTTTTACTTTTATTAAGAGAATAAACTCATTTAAATATGAAACCCTTTTATCTTTGAGCTAACGACTGCAGAGGAAGTTCTAAAATATGGTGCGCTTTGTGGAGACACGTATTTTGCATAAAATCCCACTGATCTCGTTACAACGGTGTTTTGTGATGTACAAGGTATAATGGACAAGTGTCTCTTTGAGAGCCAGTTCGCTGATAATGCATAAACGGTGGCTTTGACTCTAATTGTGTTTGTAGATCGGAACCGAACCTTTTGCAACCTGTACTATCTGTTTTAGGTAACAAGATTTTAATAGTTGTGAAAATGTAATTTCCTTATTAATCATAATTAAATTATTTCCCTATTTCTTTGTCATATAGGCATCTGGATTGTGTCTTCAGTATTAAATAACCTCCTTTGTTGTTCAATATTGTGTACATAAAATGGAATTTACAATAGTAGAAATAATTTCGTGATTGAGAATCTCACTGTGTTTGATATCTAAGGGACAAGTTTAATCAATAAACCCTCTAAGGAAACAAAGACGAATGAGCTGTATTTGAAAAGTTTCTATCTATTTTAATTTAACTTTATTAGTATGTTCTTCCTTATTAATAGATAGCTTTTTCCGCAGAATTAATATATCTGCCGTAGAATTTACATCAGAGATCACGGAGACGAATCTTGCGATAAGTGACGGTGGTGTACTTGTAGTAGAAGTAACACATGGGCTGAAAAGTCCCAGGCCTAACAAATAGATGGCGCTAGTTCTATTGCATTCACCGCTTTTTCAGTTAGTACTAACCTTCAAAAGACAGCTGTTAAAATTTCATGATATTCTATTCATTATTTTGTGAGTTATTGTGCTGAGAGTGGCGCTACTTTTGTTATTTTCCAAACAATGGATCAAAAACAATTTCGTGTTTTAATTTTACACTGCTTCTTGACGAGAAAAATACCGTTCAAGCGAAGCAATGGCTTGAAAAGTGTTATGGGGACTCCGCTCCATCAGAAACAACAATAAAACGTTGGTTTGCTGACTTCAAACGTGGTCGTAGAGACACCGATGATGCAGAACGCAGTGGACGTCCAAATGAGGCGGTAACACCAGAAAACATCAAAAAAATCCACAAAATCGTTTTGAATGATCGAAAAGTGAAGTTGCGTGAGTTAGCTGACATCGTAAAGATATCAAAAGAACGTGTTGGCTTTATATTGCATGAGCATTTGACTATGAGAAAGCTCTGCTCAAAGTGGGTGCCGCGTTTGCTCACTGTTCACCAAAAACAAGAACGTGTTGATGTTTCTGAGCAGTGTTTGGCCATGTTTAAACGTAACAAACCGGAATTTTTGCATCGATATGTGACAATGGATGAAACATAGATCCATCACTTCACTCCGGAATCAAAACGATCGTCATCTGAGTGGACAGCAACTGGTGAACCTCGTCCAAAGCGACCGAAAGCACAACAATCGGCTCGGTATTTTGGGATGTGCGTGGTGTAATATTCATCAACTATCTTGAGAAGGGAAATACCATCAACAGTGAATATTATATAGCGTTGTTGGAGCGTTTGAAGGCCGAAATTGCAAAGAAACGACCGCATATGGCAAAGAAAAAAAATTTGTTTCATCAAGACAACGCACCGTGTCACAAGTCAATCAAAACAATGGCAAAACTACATGAATTGAACTTCGAATTGCTCCCACATCCACCGTATTCGCCAGATTTGGCTACCAGCGACTACTGGCTGTTCGCAGACCTAAAAAAAATGCTTGCCGGTAAGAAATTTCGCTCGAATGAAGAGGTTATCGCTGAAACTGAGTCCTATTTTGAGGCAAAAGATAAATCGTTCTACAAAAGTGGTATTGAAATGTTAGAGCGGCGCTGGAATGATTGCGTTGTTCTTGATGGAAATTACGTTGACGAATAAAGCTAATTTTGAACAAAAAAAACCGTGTTTTCTTTGTTAGGCCTGGGACTTTTCAGCCCATGTGTTAAACGTGTTTTTATGACTAGCAGTGTTGGTGATACTGGCGGGTGCCTGTAAACCGGCTCGATATGGAGGTTGCCGTACAACTCCCTTCCATTGATTATTATTATTACGTTTCCAATTGAAAATTCTAATCTATTCTCTTTCGTAACTGAAAAGGCGTATGACGCACTTAAATTTACACAACCTCGGGGGCACATTGCACCGTTTGCAATACAGGGTGCATCACGCTGACGAAATGGACATCGAGGGGAAACTGAGGATAATTTTTTTTTTAAATTGAATTTGGACTACCTACTAATTATCTCATGTTGGAACTTTAATGCAAATAATCAGAATTGTTATTATTGTCGTGCATTACTAATGGGTGAAATCGTATGCAATGGCCCATTTTTAAAATTTCAGTTTTCAATTTCCTTAAAAGATCACAAGAACAGATTCAAAACGTATTGACCCATATTTAAAAGAACCTTTGTTGGAAAAGTTCTTTTGTACCAAACAATTTGTAGTGGAGGTTACAAAATTTTTAGTTTTTGTTTTGTATTAAACCAAGAATTTTCAAGGTATTACTCTAAGAATAAATTTCTTTTCTGTTAAAACTGAGCAATAACCAAGGGGAGCAAATGGCCGTGTGAAGAAGGTGCTCACTTTAGAGACAGGTTTGATTCTCATATAGCGAGAATTTTTAAAAATAACCTGCGCTTTTAAGATACCAAACTGACATTTTCATTGGTTGTCAATTTTGACAAGCAAGCAAATCAAATCGTGGTTACATTCCGAATTCCCTTTAAGAGTTTTACCTTTCTTTAGCAGTAACGAGACCGCAATTTAGTTGTTTGGTTGTGCAACGTAAAACCTGAGGAGGAGTCCAGGAAGGTGCATGATGGTAATGTGGTGATGGTTTATGCAGAGTGACGCGGCAGCAGTTCCTAGTTGTTAGAACGGAGAGGGAGATAAGTGTGTTGTAATGAAGTTTTGGGTTTGTATTGAGTGGAATTGTAAAAGAGTGTTCCAGTATTTATCTTAACCACTAAGGGAAACCATGGTAGAATCTCAGTGAAGACAGTTGACCCGGGGAATGTTCCTACAACCACCCGACCGCTAATTACGTCGCTCGATCTTTTTACGGAAGGAAATGAGAGAGGCGTTTATGTCTATACTATGAGGGTATTAAGAAGATGCGCATCTATAGGAACAATCTCGGCCTGGTCGCACATCTATCTTGAAAGATGGAAACGCTACAGGCGAAGGATTCTCCTGCAAATGGCCTTCTTTCTCTATCGGAGTTTATTGTTCGCATATGGCGTTGCGGTGGCAAAAATTGTGAATCGGTAATTATTCACCGATCTAATGACGTTTTTGTAGGTAGATAGCAACATCAGTGAATGGAATTTGATTGCAGTGGAGGTATCTAACTGATGGCGAAAGTTGAAATTAAATCTGGCCGTGTGAGTACAGTTACTGCGACAAAACAGAATGATGTTGATTTTTTGACAGTTGGGTCTGATTTTCCACGTTTCTAGGTGTTCGAGTTTGAACGACAGGATTCTAGATCCTCTGGCGTCGCTTACAGGGCTGTGTCGTTCACAAATTGAATATCGTGACAGCAGAAAATAAATAGAAAGTACGAAAGGATGGACGCTTTGGGAACGCCGGCTTACGGCGTGTACACATTACACAGAACCTAGTGTACTGGCACACAGTGTTGATGAGTGAACAAATAGCTACTTATCAGCCGAACAAAGCAGGCAGAGCTCGGAGTTTATAAAGAAGCCTCTAGTGCCAGACCTTGTTAAAGACCCTTCGATATCCACGAATGTGGCAATTAATGCAACGTCGTGAATAGAAAATCACCGCGACGTCGATCGGTGTGGAGGATAGGGTTCGTGGTAAATCTGACAGGACGAAATCCGATCGCGGAAAAGTTTCTACCATCTTCGAATTCTTTAGTAACTTATTCCGTCCCTTATCTATCTCGCGATGTTGAAGGGGAACAAAGGCTTCGCCAGCGTTACCTGTCAAAGGCCACGTTCTGGTAGTCTTCCGGTCTATGCCTCGTCTCTGGAACACGAGAACCAAGGGGTCTGTCGATGTCATCCTTCGACGACCTCTAGGTCGCCGTTTTTTGCTCCTCGTTTCCATAGCCTGCTTGGGAATCCCATGATCCTGCATTCTAGCTACATGTCCGAACCAGCGCATCTTGTGTCTGTCAACCCTGTAATCAGGAACCATAACTCGGTCCCTACGTGTTTTACCCGCTGTTCGTCTGAGGTAACGCATCCCTGCTCCTTGCATTCAAATGGATCTGCTGGCGGTGTGGGCCCAGGTCTTCCATCTACATGTCAGGGTTGGCACGTAAGTAAAGTTGTACACCACCATTTTAGTCCTGCTGGACACTTCTCTCTTACTCAATAAATCTACTGAGGGCACAGTATAACCTTCCGGTTTCCGCTATCTTTGCATTTAGAGCCTTGTCGGGTTTGCCGTCGGCGCTCAGTACAGCTCCAAGGTACTTAAATTCCTCGACTTGCTTGGGCTCGACTTCTCCAACTCTGTGCTGGGTCTGATCTCGGCAGATAACCATGATCTCAGTTTTGGAGATATTGATCCACAGACCTCTACATTGAGATTCTGTCACCCAGGTGCCTTAGTTTCTTACAAGAAAATCGCCTCCATAAGCAAGCACTTTCACATTGACTGGGTTCGACTGCCAGTTTCCCACATTGAAAGAATACATCGTCCTTTTGCACTCTTCTATCACATTATTTATAAGGATGACAAAAAGGTAGGGACTAATTATATCACCTTGCCTTACTCCCGAAGTGGTGAGGAATTCTATACTCAGGTGGCATTTCCGGTTCTTGCATATTTCCTGCAAAAACCTTGTGGAAACTTTGAATTTTTTTAATGAGGATCTTCTCCACGCCTCTCTTTTAGAGTATCCTTCACAGTTCTAGCCACTGAAAGCTGTTGAAAGCTTTTACGAGATCTATGAGACAGGCGTGTACCTCTTTCCCATACTCAATGACTTTTGCTGTTATTTGTCGCATAGCAAAAATCAGGTATTGGATTCCTCGGTTGGCTCGAAAGCCACACTGCCTTTTTTCAAAAAGGGGTTCCACTTTCTTGACTAGTCTCTCTGATAATATTTGTGAATAGGTCTTTTCGGGTACGCTAAGCTGGGAAATTCCTCTGTGGTTCTGGCTATTATGGTTGTTTTCTTTTTTAAAGATTGGGATTATAACAGCGACCTCCAAATTCTTAGGTATTTTTGCTGTCTTCCAGGCGAGATTTACTACATGGAACAAAAGGTTTTTACTGGCTCCTCCCATATACCTCAGCAGCCCTGGTCCCACTGCATCATCTTCTGACAATTTCATTTTCTTCAAGGTATCAGTAAGCTCTGTTTTTGAAATCTGTCTTGGGTCATCGGGCTCCTCTGCATTTCCAGATTAAACATGAGTGACATCATCGCCGTCCGTCTTGGCATCGAGAAGTCTCGAGAAGTATTACCTTCAACGTTCCATAACACCTTCTTCATCGCTAAGCACTTTGTCTTTTTTGTTCAGTATATAATTAATGGGGTACTCTTTAGGTTGTTTCATCCTTTTTAAAGTTTTATAGAACAGTTTTTGATTTTCACTAAAGTCTTCTTTTAGAAAATTGCCAAATTTTTCCCACTCTGCACGTTTTGCGTCTTTTACCAAACCTTTTAGTTTAATCTTCTGGTTTTTGTAAAGTTGATATGTCGCTGTTGATTTTTAGCTGAGGTACACTTTCCACAATTATTTTTTTTTCTTTACTTCATTTTTAATTTCCTTGCTCCACCATTTTGTAGCTTTCAAAATTTTCCCTACACACTTTATTTTAACGCACACCTCCCCAGCTCTCTCCAAAATAACGTTTTTGAAACAACTCCAAGCTTCTTCAAGATCACTTGTATTAATTCTTTCTCCTAGTACATCAATCTTTTTACCTACTAGATTTTTGAAGCGCTCTTAATTTTCCTGATGCTTAAACTCAGCTAGCTTGATTTTCTTCAGCAACTTCATTTTACTTCTTTTTTCGTTCATGTCAATGATTTTGCGACTGTCTTGCATAATACCAGGAGATGGTGGTCAATCCTTATTTCTGTTTCTCTCATAAGTCTCTTTACGAATTCCCGGAGCCTATTTGCAAATATCCGCTCGAAGATTTTTTTACGACGCGGCCTTCAGAAGGGCAATGACCTGTAAGACACTGGGTGAGTAAGTGATTTACCGGGTTTGTGGGTTATGATTACTGTTGCCTTTTTCATGCGCTAGAGAAATAATTGCAGCAGTTGAATGTAAGGGTAAGCAATGTGATGCCTGCAGGGGACAGATGGTCAAGGGTTTTTTGCTTCCTAGAGCGGAATTTTTGCCGAATGCTAATCTCGGTTGTTTGCTTTTCGGTGACTGAACTTATGATTCCCGTGATAAGGTCGGCGAATTCTGACGGGGAACGTGGATGTAGGAGGTAATGCCAAGATTCAAGCAAAGGTTGTAGTTGATGTTGCGGAGGGTTTGAGCATTAAAGAAAGTTGAGGTGAGAGGTGAACTTTTTTGAGAACCTCGGCAAAGGCGATTTGCCCAGAAGGTTTGAAGTACCAACCTACCAACCTCTAGACTGATGTTAACAATAATAATTTTCCAAGACTTACCGAGACAATTTAAAATGATTAATGGGAAAGATCAGGCAAGTTACTCTCTGCACAGGCGTTTCAGTTATCACACCAATATCGGCTGCCACACCAACATCTGTGGTAGTTATTAAACATTCAACAACGAATCAGATTCCATCAAAGAGAAACTCTGAAGATTCTAATTACATGATTTAGGCTCTTACTTGTCGGTACAATCTTAGACGGTTACTGGGCTAAATTCGGTATTGACCTGACGTCAGCAATTCTTGGTTTTGTCATAAGCCGAATTTTGATTACTTAATATAATTTCTAATAGTACTATGGTGAATTCTTTATGCTATTTAGTAAATCAAACTTGTCATTAAAAAGTAATATTTTATTTCTGCCTTGTTGTTAGGAAATTAAAGACTAGATCAGTACTTCAGTACTTTTGAAATTTTTTTTCCACGGCAAATTCACAATACTAACAACAATCAACTCTTCTGTTCTACATTCAAAGTAAAGGTAATTTAATAACACTTAAGTGAAGCAAACTGATTGTTATACCTTTTTGTTTCTGTTCAAGTGAAAGCACGGTAATAAACATGATCACAATCCTACATTATTCTTTTTAAAATACATAACTGATATAATATTTGCGTTATATTATTTGTATGTAACTGCCTGTCTTGCAATTAACTACTCATTTTGCATATTATCTTGTCATTTACTTAAATTCCTTCTTGACAGCTTGGTTTTCATTTTTTAATGTCTTGTAAAAGAAAATAAAATGGAAATGGCCCTAAAAAATGATGACAATACATAAATACAAAGACCACAAGAGATCCCAAGACAATTAATTATTGAACAATAGCATCTAGTTTAAAATTGATGGTTCTGTAAGAAATGCTCTCCTGTATACGCATAACAAAAGCTAGACTGCCGACCGCGATGAATGAGATGTTTAGGTAAGAAGCATTCGTTGTGGTTTCCTGGAGCGTTTGGCGTATTTTGAAACTCATCTAAACATGTCTAGTTACTGCTTTGTATTTATTGCGAACAAGCGCTAATTATTTTCCACAACGTGCAAGAACTATATATATGTATGGTTAAACAAAAATTAATTTAGCTTCTCCTCTTCGTTGCGTAAATGTCTGTATGGTTAATTGTACTAAAGCTGTGAAATTTCCGGAATTCTCGAGGAATTATTAATTTTTCAAATAATATACCCAATAGTGAATGAATAGAGATAACTAATAGATACAACAATATAAACAGCTGGGTTCAAGTTTTCTTGTATTATACAAATAGATAGTTTCGTCTTTATTAGAGTTTGATAGTAGAATATGTCAAGCACGCATATTAATTTCTATTATTCTACTAATTGTGTGCAAGAATTCGTATCGAATTGTATCATGTTCGTGCCATCCAATCGAGGCCTGTTTTAGCAGCAATGAGGGTAATGTGGAAGATAGGAATCAAATAGTTCACTTTGAATTATAATTTTTTTAGGCTCTACTAATTTTTATGTTATTCGTTAGGTATACATGGCCAGTCTTACGAACAACTTTATTATTAAGAAATAATTGTTTCTCATAGTTTGTGCAACTAGTAGTAACTAATTTTTATTTTTGTTTTAGGTAAGGTGATTTGCTGTTTTGTTTTGCTAGAATGAAAAAAGGTGAGTTGTTATTCTTATCTAAAAAGTTCTCTTCAAAATTGTAAACTACCTAAAATGTTCATGTAAAACACACACCAAGTCTCTTGTATAACTTTGTTCCTTGAACTTAACTTTTATTAAAATTGTTCTTGAGGATGCAACAGTTCGTACCGGTTGTTTACAACAACAAAATCTTGCAGTTCAAACTTCCCATAAACAAAAAGATTTCACAACAATAACTGCAAACTAAGAATAAACACATTGTCAACAAACAGAACTTATTTATATCTACTCAAAATAAATATATCTTCACTTACAAGAAAAACAAAAGTTGTGTGTTTACCACAAATGTTTACGACGCGATGCTTACAGGATAACTGTGTATTTATATACATATAATAAAATTAACTAACAATGCAAGCGATCTTTTTATTAACAAATTTAAATAATTCATCTAGCATAAAAAAAGTTGTTTATTGAAAATATCGGTACGAAAGTTCCCCGATTTCTTGATGGTTACCTAACGATATTCGACAAAATCATACTAAGATCACTATATCAGCGGACACAAAGCCTTTAGTGACGTTTTCACATCATCACAACTAACCCACGTCTGGCTGCCCAACAACTTACAACCGTCTTGCTACCTCCTTTCTGAAAGTCAATATGTTTACAAATACACTGTCTGAAAGTTTTACTGATCTGATTTGGATCTCAACTAGCGTAAAGGTCCCAGTAATAGCTACTTTTAATGAAACTTGATTATATATACAGTGTTATTAAAATTGAGTACGAGTTTCACACTTGTTGTCTTAAAAAAAGATGGAACTATATGATCACCGGAGTTAAAAAGAGATGTTATAACCATACAGTAGGTATAGCCATCTATTAATGTTTTGTTGAAATTTCTCCTTCTGGTTGCTATTCCCTTGTGGCTATTTAAGGTGAGAGATTTTTTCAGAAATATGTTTTAGTGTCAGTGGATGGCATACTGCTCGCTGTTCTCTTTGTATTCAGTTCCTTTAAAGCAGAAATTCTTAGAATAAAGGTATTTTTTGAAAAAGACACTCTTTATTAGTTACTAGCAACAAGGGCATAACCAGGATTTTGTTCGGGGGGGGGGGATGGAAAAAAATATTTACTTTATTACACTAACAGTAATCTTTGAGGTTCTTCACAAAACCGTTTTCAGACTTTACCTGCAATTTTATCCCCATTTTCTTGTACCATGTTTCTGTGAACACTAAGCATACACAGATCGTTTAAACGGTTCTCTAGCATCGTCGACCTCAGCCACGTTTTAACACCGCGCAGTGTAGAGAAAACCTCTCTATGTTACTTGTTGTGCAAGGTTGTTCCAAGGAAATTAAGATTGCAAAGAATATTTCTCTTGTCATACCCTTGTCTTCCCATAGTTTATAACATAGTTTGGCTTCATTATCGGAAAATTCTGAATGGTAGTATTGGCAGAAACTTTTGTGATTTCTCTTTAAAATCGACATATTTAACATTGAACTGGGATGTAGCGACATCAAACCGAAAACAGGCAAATTTTCATTAGCAAAACGCTGCTTCAGTACGGGTATCAAGCAATAAATAAGGAATAAAAATGGATCGCTTCTAAAAATCGCATGAAGACTCAGCAGGGTGATTAGATTGATGTTGTTGGCGAGATACAATGCGCGGGACTTGAAAATCAGTTCCAATGGCAGCTGCAGTTCTGGTGGAACTGTTAAAAATATTTTGGTTCTTCCTGTCCAAGTTGCTGCGATGATCTTTTGTAACAGACATTATTCTTTTAATATGATCCATGCACGTATACATGTCGACCATCTTTGATTGTAACGCATTGGCAACAGGTTTTAATATGCCTGAGTATCTGGCTATCAATCTAACGCATATAATGAATTCTGACTTAGTAGCAGCGCAATGTCACTGGTAAGCACTTTTCGTCGCTGCAGCATTTCCTTTTCTAGAAATATTTGAAAGTCTATTTACAAACTCTTTGAAATGTTTATTAAAAATAAGTAGCAACACTCTTATATTTTTGCGACCAACGTGTCTCACATAAAGCTGGAATATTTGACACGTACTTTCTCCGTAGGAAAGATTCTCGAAAAACGTTTATGATGTCCTTTATGGTACTAATTCTGTTCCGTATTTCTGGAACTTGATTTAAATCATTTACGACCAAGTTACTATGGCTTGCCCAATGAAAATACAAAGCTTTTTTTATACTTCTCTTTAACAGTTTTTTGTACGCCGCCAATATTTCCCGCCATTGTAAAACACCAATCATATCCTTGGCCAACACGCCAGCCAGGTTCAAGTCTTTCGTTTTCTACAAACCTGTCAATTTTCGATGCTACAGTTTTGGCATCCATCGTCGTCAATTCTACGAATCCGAGAACTTCTCGGAATGTATTTTTACCTTCGTCATAAAAACGGATTTCTATAGAAAGCTGTTCTTTTTCAGCTATGTCACACGACTCATCTGCCATTACACTGTAAGCATAAGCCTTCTTTGCGGCCTGCATAATTTTACTTTTAATGACCAAGCCGCACAAGACAATAATTTCGTTTTGAATCTGTGGGGAGGTATATATGGCATTTTTCTTACCTTTTTCAATATGTCGTTCCAAAATAGATCACCTGATTCAATTCTTAAGTTCAGTTGTTCTTCAGAACACCTTTATGTTGCTCTTTACCTTTTAAAGGCAAGTCATGTGTACCACAGAAAATAATTAAAGATATTATAGATGACACGGTTTGTCGATTGTTTTCTATTTCCTTCTGGTGAGCCGTATTCATCATAACATTAAGCGGTATATTTTCCGAAAAGTTGTAACGGGAAAATTATAGCGGCTCAAATAACTGCGTTTTTAGTTCTTTTATCTACTGTCTTTGGTTCTAAGTATTATGTTACATTCATTCCAAATAAATAAAAATTATATGTCAATCATTAGCTTTTAATTACTTTCGGAACGTGCGATTATGCTAAGAAGAGTACTCCTTCATATTGAATACAAAGAATCAGAAATTGTCATTTAACAAATATCGAATACAAAGGGTGGCTTGCTTACTGGCGCAAAATGCTCATTTCAATAGATTATTCTTTTTTTTTACTATTAAACTAACATTTTATAACTTTTGCCGATAAATATGTATACCATTTATATGTGCACTGTTAATAATAAATCTTTATTTCTATAGCCTCTAATACAACGTTATAGAGGAAGTTTCATTAATAAATATTATTTAGTTTTAAATTTAAACGAGTTTGAATTTCAAATATTGTTTAGATGGCAGGGTATTGGTGCGTTTACCCTACATATGTCTGATAATTCTAGTTTTACTGATAAATTATTTAACCCTTGCATCGCATCTTTCGACGGATTGAGTCTCACAGACGTTTTTTTTTTACTGCACATAACACTAATATGTTTTGAATTTACTTGTTACCCTCGTCAATTCTATACTACAGAAAAGGAAAGTATATCACAAAATATAATCGACTCAGATATTATTGTTTATTACATTGAAATGTTACATTTTTAAGTGTTTACAAAATATCTTTATTTAAAAGAATTAAAAGATACAGTAATTAAGAAAATGTATTTAAATCTAATATACAATAATTTCTTAACACGAACCAAACAAAACTTTAAATACATATGGCAATGGTGCGCAAATTATTGGTTCGTCAAGATCACTAACAAAATTTCTCCATGCATTCGACACAGTAGGGTTGTATATGCTCTAAACAAACGCACGTCCCACAAAATTTGCATAAATAACGCGATTTTCTGTCCTTACAATATTAACATCTTTTACGAGTGGTGAATGTCGTCTAAGGCTCCTCTTCTGCAGTAGTCCCTGACAGTTCAGCTGGCAGTAGATATACTCTCCGCGGTAGGTTAGGCATATTCGCTCGTAATTTTATATTTTCTAAAAACAGTCGCCTGCTCAGTGGGGTACCTACAGCAAATGAGGCCCTGGGCCGGATTTTTTTGAGGCCCCGTATTCAAGCTTCACACAAACGCGGTTGCGTGTCTACGATCACACATCCAATCCACCAGTGTTTTAAAATGTTTAAAAAAAAGTGACAGATTTGATAATATAATATTATGATACTTCACAGAAAAACTTACATTGCTAAAATAGGCCCAAGCGTAGGGAATCAAACTATTGTAACTGGAGTTTTATTAAATCATAAGCTTACCTACAATTTACATTGCTGTTATACACACTTTCTACAGTAAATTTAAGTTCAGATTTACAAATTTGTATAATTTTCTCTTTCTCTTCGACCTGTAGCTTCATAAGCAGCAAAAAGCACTCCGGAGGATGTTTCATTTGCCTGTGGTAGGTGGTAGAGTGGCAACCTCGACTCATCTTGGTTGTAGTCCGTTCTGCGTATATTTTTGGCTAATTCTTTCCACTTTTGTCTATTTTGAGCTGTATGTTTTATCTCCCCCATGACATATTTAGTTGCTGTATTTCCCTGGAAAAGTTTCTTTTCCAGGTATCGTGTAATCTACCTTTTTTTCATTTCCCTCCTACGTTGAAATCTAGTGCCTTTCTAATTAAGTTGTTGTGTGGGTTGCTTAATGTATACCCAATCCACTCCCCTTTTCTGCGTCTAGTTGCTGTTTCTATTCTTTCTTCATTTGATATCTCCCATAACCTTAAGTGTGTTATTTTATCGGGCCAGAATATTTGATGGATTTTTCTTAGACATTTATTAGTGAATATTTGTAACATTCGTATACTTTGTTTATTTAATGTCTATGTTCTGTACCGTACAGTACAAACGTTGTTTGGAATAAACGTAATTTTGTTTTAACTGTAATATTTTTTTGATCTCTATATTTTGCTCAACATATTAAACGGCTTTTGGGCTTACTCTATTCTCCTTGTTATGTCGCTTTGAGAGCATCCCGTTTTATCCACTACACTTCCTTGGTAACAGAGTTCTTCCACCTCTTCGATATTTTTATGCTCCATGCTTATACTTCTTCTATCTTCTTCTGAATCTTTTAGGATCTTTGTCTTCTTCCTATTCATTTTAAGACCAAATTGCTCTGCTATTTCTTTGAGTCTCACTTTTTTTTGTTGCATCTGGTTTTTATGTCTAGTTATTAGGCATATTTCGTCCACAAACTAAAGGTCTTCAAGTTTATTAAATGTGCCCCAATTTATTCCCGATACATTTATCGTATTCTCCATTGCCCAGTCTGTGATGATTAGGAATCGAGTTGGTGATAAGACGCACTTTTGTTTAACTCCTGTGTTGATCATAATTTTTTTTGGACAGTTTACATGCATGTTCTACTTTTGCTGAAAAGTTTTCATACATAATTTTCATCATTTTTATTATTTTTTTTTTTTGGTAGTTCATATACGCCTAGAATTCTCCACGTGTTCTCCCTCGTTACTGAGTCAAATGGCTTCTCGAAATCTATAAAGTTGATGCAGATACTTTCCCCCATTTCTTTAGTTTGTTCGAGTATTATCTTCAATGTGCATATTTGATCTACGCATGAGCACCTTGCTCGGAAGCCTGCCTGGTTTTCCTTTAGTCTCTGGTCTACCCCAGTTTTCATTCTGTTTAATATTATTTTACACAATACTTTACTAGCCATGCATAGAAGGGTAATTGCTGTCGAGTTTTCGCATCGTGTAAGGTCTCCTTTTTTGGAATCTTTATAATTGTTTCTTGCGACCAATCCTCTGGTATCGTTTCCGTATTCTAGATTTTGTTCATGAGGGTGTGTAGAAGTTCTATAGACTTTTCCTTCTCTGCTTTAATAAGGTCTATGGGGATATTATCCACGCCTGCGCTGTTACCATTCTTCATACTGTCAGTTGCTTCCTGGATTTCCATCACTGTAATTTTGTCTTGGTTTATGTTTAGCGGCTTGCTTCCCTCTAGTTTCTCAATACTTCTTGATTCTTTCTGCTTGTACAATTCAGCAAAGTATTCTGTACATCTTTTTATGATGTCGCTTTCGCTGTTGAGTATTTCTTTGTTTGTTCCTTGTATTCTATTGATTGGTTTGGTTCTTTTCCCCGTAATTTTTTTTAATTTTGTGTAGGTATTTTATATCTCTTCTTTGGTCTGCTTTCTCTGCTTTTTTCAACAGGTTTTCAAGATAGTTTCTCTTGTCTTTTCCTGCCCTCTTTTTTACTTCTCTGTTTTTATTTCAATATTCTCCGTGTATTTGGATTTTTCTTGTTTCGTCTTCTGTATTCAACCATTTCCTTTTTATTCTTCTCTTTTCTTCGATTGCATTAAAAGTAGCGTTTGTTATCCATGGTTTTTGTTTTCCGACTTTGTATCCAATTGTTTTTTTTACGCTTGTCTTCGTTTCTGACATGTTGCCAAATGTTCTCTACTGAAAAGTTTCCAAGTGGGTTAATTTCTCCGATATTCTGTTGTATGTTCTTTTTATACTCCTTCAGTATTTCTTCATTTTGTTTTGATTTAGCAACATTCAATTTTGTGCGTACTGGTAGGATGTTGTTGCTCTTCAAGCTTATTTTTATTTTGGCTCTAAGACGTTGATGGTCTGTTCCTACATCTGCACCCCTCATCAATCTTCTATCTTGTAGGAAGTTCTTCCATGTTCTTTCAATCATGATATGGTCAATTTGGTTTCTATAGATACCTCCGGGTGATATCCAAGTTGCTGTGTGATTGTCGTTGTGTTTGAATAAAGTACCCGCAATAACTAAACTATTTGTCAAGCAGAAGTCTACTAGTCCACGGCCATTTTCGTTAATTCTCCCCATTCCGTGTTTCTCCATAACGTTTTTCTTGCCTTTATTGTCTTTGCCCACTTTTGCATTTAGACTGACCATTAATAATTTTGTGTTCCTCGGTTGTTTTCGTTGTATAATCTCCTAGTTTGCTTGTAGTTCATCATAATAGATATCTTTAGTTTGATCGTTTTTATCATTTGTAGGGCTATAGACGTTTGTAGTAGTTATGTTTTTGTATTTCCCTATAAGTCGTGCCCATATTATCCTTTCTGTTTTGCCTACCCATTCCAGTAAGCTTTTTCTAATTGATTTATCTATCATAACAGCTACCCCCGTTTCCATATTTGTGGTTTCGTCTTCATCCTGAGTAGAATATTTGGTTTTCATTTGCAAGTGTCCTATTGACTATTCCATTCCACCTAGTTTTGCCAAGCCTGAATATGTTAATCTTGTACTTTGTCATTTCTTTAAGATTTGTTCGGCTTTGCTTATTTCGGCTATTGTTTGGACGTTCCATCAGCCCAGAAAGAATTTAGATTTGTCTCCTATTATATTTACTTGTTTTTTTTTTGTAGCATATTCGATTCGTTGTCCTTGTACGTTGTCCGTTTCATCACCTCTTTCTCTGTTTTTGTTCTTTGTGTCGGTTTTATAGTGGTGTATTCTGATAGTTTTCTGGAATTTTTTCTATGATGTGCTTTTCTTTGTTCCATTAACATATTTGTCCTTGTATAGTAATCTTTTGGTATCCGGTTTTAACTTGGTTGCCCTTGCTTATTTCTTCTTTTGCTCTATTTCGAATTTCACGTTGTATACACATCTCTTCTTTTGTTAGATCGTTGTTTATATATACTTGTTTATGTTTACTCAGTATCAGTTTCTTTTTGTTTTGCATTATCTCGTTTTTATCTTCTTTGCTTCCTGTTTTAGCAAACATTTTCTATTTTCCAATTTATATGCCTTTTTTATTTTTACTTCTTTGTATAATTTGTATAATTATTGATGGCCAATTTGAAGGCCTCCTTCAAGATGAGGCCCGGGACGGACCGACCCCTCCGCCCCGCCTTAGGTACGCCACAGCCTTTCGATCTGAACGGGCATTGAGGTCGCTTTTCCTTTACCTGAGACATCTTTCAAGTTTGAAAATAGAAAGTTAGCCAAAAAATGATACGAGAATACACGGGTGAGTTTAATAGACCAAACGCGCGTGCTGTAGCCAAACAGTAAGAGTTGGAATATAAAAAAATACAAGAAACCTCCTTTTATTAAAGATAGAAAGTTATATAGAAATTTAAAAATCTTAAAAAACAATTACAAAAGATGTACCAAAAGAGAAACGATTTGACAAAACTTTACAGACCCAGCCCGTGAATTGGAAGGTTCATACTGTAATAGCTTTAGGTTTACTAAAATATAATAATAATAACCATCGCTATTAAGCCTTTAGTTACAAATAACAAAAAAAAATAAAGGTTTACTGTCAATAGCTTTATGGCCTTCTGGTCTTCCTTGCACATATCTATATAGTTGATATACTTATTGCTAGTGTTTTAAAAGTTATCTTTTTTATGACTATTAATGAGTTTGAATAAAACATATATTCTTTTTTTATTTAGATTCTATCCATCCTTATTATTCTGTAGAATATAATTAACATTTAAAAAATGTACATCATCGTATTTGCCTTTTATTGTTATAAATAGCACGCTATTAACCACCCTATTACCCTGCCAATGTGAAACTGACAGCAGCAGTGTAATTGTTTTATTCAGTCTATTTAATGTTGATTGAAAAATGTCAATATCGAAACTGCACTTATGAAGATCATTGTTTGTACTTGCACCAATAACCACGCAATCATCTTTATGAAGGTCTTTTGTTAAATTTGCTATGTCAGAAATTACACCCTCAAATTTCGCATTTATTTAAAATATTTAAAGCTTGGCATTCATCTGGACGTTATACAACTATATTTTTGATTTATTTATTTTCTTCTAATCGGGGCTTCATCTCTAAGTCTCCCCTTATAATTGTAAATACGTATGAAATATACCTTATCTTAAAAATCCAAAACTAGTAAAATGATGGGTTCACTAGTCAATGATCAGCTGGACTTATTTTAAATTAACGAAAATGTTTTCACTATACTAAATAAATAAAAATAAATAAATGTAACTAGCTTTTATAAATCTTAAATGTCGTAAAGGAGTTGATATGCTAGAGAAATTGCTTTCTGGTTGGTTATTCAAAAGATAAAAAGAATACACAAACAAAATAAGGAAATAAAAGCGATTCAACTAGTAGTACTAATTTTATTTAATAGAGGAAGCGAATAATGAAAGTACATAATACACACACAAACAGTTCTTATAATGTGACTTTGGCCAAAACCATTGCTAATATAGTGTAGTTCACAAGTTCCATTTTGGCTATTTTTTGCCTGATTTCACCAAAAATTATGATCCAGGTGTCATTCGATTCGGAATGGCATTTAGAAACTTTTTGAACATTTCGAAGTCCTGCGCAAAAAAATTGCAAAAGTTATAAACACATTCGTAAAAAAATGGGGTTTCGTTTTTTTCAAATATCTCGGAGAATATTGCAAATATCCAAAATTAAAACAAGATCCTTAAAGAGCAAGAAATGTCCTACAAAAAAGTCCTAACTCCCGGAATTGTACCACCAATATTTATAATTTTAATTTAGAAGTGAAAATAGGGCTAAAAGCGCGTGATCTGGCCGTCGCGCGCGCCGCTTAGTTTGCTCTCAAAATCTTCGAAAAGTTTCTAAATGCCATTGCGAATCGAATGACACCTGGATCATAATTTTTGGTGAAATCAGGCAAAAAATAGCCAAATTGGAACTTGTGAACCACACTAATAAATTAGGATTATTTGATATATTAAGAATAATGGTTTTGTCAACTTACAATCATTGAGTCAACCATGTGACTCGGTTACTATATCGCATACTAGGTACTTTTCCATATGCACGTAATACGTAAACTTCTCTATTTAAGTGTGAAAATGTCAGCTCCAGCAGGCTTAAGAGGAGGCAACTTATGTGGATGTGGATGTGGATGTGGAAGTTCTATTCTAAAACAGCCTTGTTATTAATTTCTTCTATATTTAAAGATTGAATAGTAACTAATTACTTACTTTCTGAAAAAAGCTTTGTGTAAAGTTGCCGCACTTAATCACCGAACCAACACCCATTACGTCTGCAAGCATTCCTTTACATACTTTTAGACCCAAACGTGTTGGAAATAAACGATACTCGTTACTGGCAAGTTTATAAGTCTGAAAAACAACCTGTGTAGAATTTTTATTAATTTGTAGATGATTAAAACTGATAGCAGATATATGTATTTACCTCCAAATCGCGTCCTACATTTATTTTAAAATTGACAGTAAAAGTGTGTGCCACACAAGTGGGATTATACTTGAAGGACCTTATGGAAACACGATTTACATAATCTTTATTATATCGAGCTAATTCTATATACCCAGGAGCAACCACAAAATCATTTTGATAAAACTAAAAATGAATATTCATGTTTCTTTTTTTAATAATATTATAAGAAACAAATATACAGATACTCACAGTAAAGTTAAATTTCTTTTCCTTTTTTGATTTGAGTGATATTATTTCTAAAATCAGCAATAATAATAAAAAAAATTAATTTCATTTCCAAATATGATTTGTAAATTCTTTCGGTCAAGATTTTATTTTGCTGCTATGTTCTATCAAAACAACTTGATCTATCGGGAAATAAACAGAAATTTGTAATTTATTTTTTTTAAATTAAAAACTTTTTTTTTAGATTGTAGATCATGGGATGGTTGAAGGTTAATTTTGTATTTTACTAAATTTCCTTATATCCTGTTTGTTGTTTGGTTTGACGTCCTCATAACAAAACACGAGCTCTGATTATGGCCATTCTTTCCTTATCATCGTGATCTACAGGATATAATAGTCGTTTCTCGTTTTCGTAGTTTCTATTTCAGGTTCTTTTATATTGTTATAAATTTATAACTACAATGCAAGAAAAAATTAAACAATTACTCTTAAAAAATAATGTGTTGGATGTATTGAAAGTTTCATTCTTGATTGAGAATTTTTTTCTACCAAGGAATAAATCAAAAAAAGTTTAAATTGTATCGCCAATAAAACTTTGAAACATTTATTCATAAATTTTGGAATACTATTAACATACAAATACATAATTCTATTATATTATAAAATGTTTAACTTTGAAAATAATTAATTAGTATGTAAAAAAATGTACAATTATTTATTTAACAACAGAAAACGCAGACCACTCTACCGATAATCTCTTGGATTGACTTTTTTCTTTACCTATTCATAACTTGATTACATAAACATATTTATTAAACAATTATGTGTCAATAATAATTCATAATGTACCATCTGATAATGAAAACCAAACAAATAAATAAATACATTCCAGAGACGTCCGTCACAGTCGGTCCATCCTGATTACTTAACACACCCGTGAAGTCCCAGCTGAACACCCTCTTGAAATCTATTAAACCACCAACATTAGTTAGCGAAATGGCAACATTTTTAGGAGTTCTTTAACTCCTCTTCAGACGTTTCTTGACAATTAAAGCTATTAGTGCATGAAGGTGCTAACTCACTTTTTCATTAATTTGTGATATTCAACTTGAAAGTTAATTACTTGGAACTTTTCTGACTGTAGATAGAATGAATTCCTAATGAATTTATTAGTTTAGTAATCAATTTATGAATTCTGAGTTGTTTTATGTTTTTGTTTTATCAAACCCATTTATTCTAATCCATTGTACTTTTCTTAAAATAATTTTTTCATTTTGTCATTCAAATTTAATTTTTGGCGCAACTCTTTTAATTTCACAAGCTTATGCCCCATTCTTATCATAATAAGTAAATGGATATCTTTCTCTTGCTTCTCCCATTAGTGTAATGTATTGGTCTGCTGTGTAGACATTTTAAGCTTTACGAATAACATTTTCTACAGTACCAAAATCTTTGTCAATATCCATAAAAGTTTCCAGTTTGGGAACTTGTGTTTAACTGTTTTAAACATTTTTCTATATAAATATAAGGTGAAAAGTTTTTATTTTGTCCACCAGTTGAGTCATCCAAGCTATCAGGTGGCCATTCTTAGATTTTATATTTTGCAAAAATAATCTGCTTCCTTTATCTGCAGTCCACAGATGAAAGAATCTTTTACCAAAACTATCATCTTTTGCTACACAATCAATTCCTAGATTGTTTAACCAAACCTGCTGTTTTCACAAATACTCACTTAGTACCTTTCTGCACTCCCTTTCTAAGGCATTTAGCGGCATCTATAAATTAAATTCTTCATTAACCTACAGAAAATAAGTTAACATTTTGTAACTAAATATTTCATTTTAACGAAACAAGTATGATAACGCCATCATCCACTAATAGCTTCAATTCAGAACAAACTTTAGTTTTTTCAATGTTTGTCCGGCGTTTCTCGCAACTGAGAACTTACTTCAGCTCTTTACGCCTTTATAAGCAAACTAGGTTTGCTTAGACTTTGGAAAATCCTCAATAACAAACCGATTTTGCCTCTTTTTGCTTTCGTCATCATTAGTGCACTTTTGCTTAAGGACTAGTGCTTGCTGTCTTGTAATTTAGCACACTTTTTATCATCACGCAACTTTTGTACCTTTTGTCTTTGAGAAATACTAGGGGCAGCCCCTCCGCGTATTTTGTGTAAATCCAGGCGTTTTGATTCCGTAATCTCAGACGTAGGTACAGTAGCATTAATGCCTAGCCTAATTTTCCATAATTCATCCTCTCGTCTTGGCCATTCGCACATGCAGTTGCGTTACGCATAAAATTCTTTTAATTGCCTTTACGCGGCCCGGCAAGAAAGCTCGGGTTTGGGTCAGGCCGGACCTTGATTTAAAGATTTATCGGGACTACATTCGAACAATGGGGCCGTTTGGGCCTGTCGAGCCGTTAGGGTCTGTCGGGCTACTCGGGTCTCTCGGACTCGTTAGCCCTGTCGATCCGTTTGGGACTTTCTGGCCGTTTGGTCTTGTCCGGACAGTGAAGCTTTTCGAGCCCTTATTTTTGTACTGATTCAAAACGAACGAATTTCATAGTACACTGGACCGAGATCAGAATTTCAAACAGGGATAATTTTCGTACTGACCCAGACGAGCGTTAGTTTCATACTGAACCAAGAATGAGGATTTTTGTACTGCACCATAAGACGGGTTTTTGCGCAGCCCGGCTTAAAGCTCGGATGTAGATCAGGCCAAGCCACAATTTAAGACTTTATCGGGCTTTTCGGGCTTACGTCGGGTCAATCGGGCCGTTGGCTTGTGTAGGGCCGTTTAGGCTTGTCAGGTTGGTCGAGACGTTAGAGCTTTTTGGGCCATTAGTGACTATCGGGATCTTCGAGTTTCTCGGGCCTATCGGGCCATTCGGGCTTTTCGAATCTATCAAGAAGTTACCAGGTTTTTTTTTGCCGTGTAAGGTTATTCGTAATAGTGACGAGCCCGGTCCTAAAAACTTCCATCGGTGCCAAGGCTGTACAGCTTAGTACAATATTTTGTAGAGCTCTTACTAGTGCCGAGTAAACTTTGTCCATGTACTTACTCCGAATAGGTTAATTAGTTCATCTATAAATCGAATTACCGGTAGAGTCTTTGTGCTCGGTACCGCCTTGATCATGGTAAATTTAGAAAACGCAACAATTAAATAGGAGTTCCTTCGCGTACTTTGTACAAAACGATCTAAATTGTGAATGTAGGAGGTATCTGTGGGGAAACTATTCTTCTCAATACTGTTTAGAAACTCTAGAGGTTTCTGAGACATTTTCTTGTTATACTGGCAGCCGAGGCATACCGATATGTAGTTTTCTATGTAATTACACATTTCGGAAAACCAATAGCGGTCGTTTAAAGCCTCGAGTGTCTTTTTCACGACGAAATGTCCAGCGGCTGTGATAATAGAAGAGCAGGACAAGTCTGTTCATTTTTGGAATCAGTCACTTTGGTCACCTTGGTGTTTTTCAAAATACTCGGTTTTCTTTAAGGTAGTTTTTATGGACATCTTTGTCCTGACTATCAGGTAATTCCTTAGTGTAATCATTTTTTATCCGAGCCGCAAGTGTTTAATCACTTTCATCTACGTCGACGTTTTTGAAGCGAGTTTACCACCCCAAGAGTTTCTAGCTCTTTGTTACTTTTACTCTTTAGCTGTAGTACATCGACTGAAGTATTTCACCGAGTTAAGGTGGTTTTCTTGCTGTTGCTGGAGAAGAATTTCAACTATTCCATATCTGTGGCTACTGCGAACTTCAATCTCAGCACGATAGACCGCTCAATGAGCTTTCTCTGTAGTCTAGTAAACGAGTTTTCTTACGCTTCCTTTTATCTAAAATTACAATTTTTCTTTGTGAGACTCGTTAATGGCTTAGCTATGCAAGCAAAATTTCGAATAAATGCCCGGAAGTGGCTGGTTAATCCTAGGAATGGTCAAACTTTATTGACATTTTCCGGGCGTCGAAGATGGGCAATTGCTGAAATTATGTCGCCTGCCGATTTGATGTCTTCGTTGTCAATTTCATAATAATAATAATTTGTTGAGCTGACAACGCGACGGGTCAAGCCCAATATGCCAGCCTCGAAATATACACAAAATATTACATATAACTGAATGAATATTCTATCAAACAAAAACACAGATGTTAGTAAGTTAATTCGTTACATATCCTTAAAAGTACGGGTGGTATTTCATCGTAACCTGAACCTTTATTGGAATTTAAGGATCGTAACCTGGTGTAGTGAGCGCAGTTATAAATGAGTTGTTCGGCATGGTCGACTGCAGGTATACCGCCTATATTGACCGGATGTGCATGTGCCTTCCCATCTACATAGACAGCCTGGAAGTAATTTGCAAATAATTCTGTAATAGCTGCGCTGTTAGATGCAGCGTCTTTGTTGTAGTGCGTAGAATTAGGAGATGATGTACTCACTCCAGTATTTTATTTAATTTTTGATAGAACTTATTAACAGCCATTAACATCTAAATTATTTAATTCCAAACTCATTATCAATCCGAATAAAATTTGACTTTGAAGAATTAAAATTAGTCTTAGGAATAGAATGACACACATTTTCATGGTTTTCCAGTGGGAAATTATATTCTACTGCAGGATGATGGAAAGCTTTAGGGACTAAATGAAACTTATTTTTCTGTTCTTCTAAGTTGATGGAATTATTCAAATGTCAAATGCAATATTCGATTGTTTTGATTCACCTGAGTATTGTATTCAGCTGAATTACGAAATGAAAACGTGTCAACGAAACGAGTTAGGATAACCCACGGGTAACAAAGCGATTTGACTGTTACTGCGTTCCCATACAATATTAAGTAGATTGAAGTCACCATGTGTTATTACTTTTTTTTCCGAATTATCAGCTATTAGTTTATTTAACTTATCTAAGTCGGTGTAAAATTCCGTAACTTCCTGCTATATTATCTAGCACCGCACCCACCTCCACCAATGTTTTTAAAGAAGCATTTGGTTCTTAATCTCTTTTTAATGCAGTAAAGTGAGAAAGAAAAGGTTTTTTGTTAGCAATATTAGAAGCTTAATGCTCATTAGTGAATTGAATCTCTAACAACAGGAACTTTTTAACCATATATGCCAGCATTAGATGTAAGTCTTTGAGTTCTATTAGCAGCAGCTAAAATACTTCCCATTGTTTAGCGTGATATACACTTAACAATAATATTACGTGGCAACTTGCTGTTATTGTTCTGCATTCTATGCAGTTAATGGTATTACCAATCGAATCAAGAATGTTATAGAGATTCTCGTTAGCTTTCTCAGGTACTTCACAGATCCAAATTATCCATTCTGGTTCTCTTTTCTAATTCATTTAGTCTTAGATTTTGAGATAGTAATTCTTTCATGCGTAGCTATTTTCATGTTTAAAATTTTCAAATAAATTTCATCTTTTTTAAGTGACATTAGTTGTTCATATTTGCTACTCATACTTTTCATTTTATCGCGATTGAAATTGATGCTAGTTAGCAGAGGTTTTATGGCAGAATCTTGAAAATCATCTCCATCTTCTCTAATTATTATTATTGGCTTAGTAGGGCCCTTTAAAAAATTTCTACATCAACGACATATCCAAGTAATTCTATATAAATTTATTATTTGGAGATCAGTCACTGCTGGAGAAAAATTTAATAGGCCCAAAGTTTTATTCACTGCTTTTTAAAAAACCGAAGGGGAATTGACCAGTCCCAACACCATTCTAAGATTTTCATAGTGCCCGTTTGGAGTCACAAATGCGATTTTTCTGTTGACTAATTTGCTTCAGAAATTTGAAGGTATTCTGAAATGAGATCTGAGCTTTTGTAAAATATTTGCAGCTTCTTAGTGAATATTTGTCTTTGACTGTTTCCTTGTTAAGCGCAAAATAATTGACGCACATTCTTTCCTTTTTATTTTTCCTCCTAACTGACAACCTGTATGGTCCATTCCTGGTGACCAAGGTCATAGGTACGGTCTTCTAATTTCTTTATTTATAAATGGATTTTTAATAAATTTGGGATGTTGGCTACTAGCATGGCGGTTTTTACTTTATTGGTTGCTGCTCGAATATGTCCCATGGTGTTTAAGAAAAACCGTTTTTGTAGGTTTTGGAGCCACTATCTTCTTTTCCTTCCTGGGTTTCCTTTACCACACATTTTTCCCTGTTGTATAAGTTGTAACAGGTTATACCATTGTTTATTGCCCAAGATATTTTAGTTTGCGTTGTTGCACGCTGACAATAATTTTACATTGTCTATTAATCTTACGTAGAACTCAGATTCTTGATATGCGCCTATAGTAGTACATTTCAAAAGCCCCAAGTTTCTTCAAAGATGCTTCAGTTAATGTCCAGGATTCAACTCTGTAGAGAAGAACTGTGAATATGCAGCATCGTAGAAGACGAATTTTAATTTTTACATAGGTGTATACCTATGAAATGAGACTTTTTTTTTCAATTTTAAACGTTTATTAACAAAAAAATGGTTACAAATTTAATCTTCAAAATAATAGCCATCGCTAGCGACACATTTTACCCATCTCTCAGGCAATTTGTGAATGCCGCGCCAAAAAAATTGGCCGTCTTTGGCCGCAAACCAATCATCGAGCCATTTTTTGGCTTCTTCGTGAGAATTGAAGCGCTGCTCGGAAAGTGCGTGGCCCATCGATGCAAACAAATGATAATCGGAAGGCGCCAAGTCTGGTGAGTAAGCCGCATGCACCAGCGGTTCCCAATCGTACGTTTCCACCAATTCCCGGGTCGCTCTTGTTCGATGTGGTGGTGCATTGTCATCAAAAAAAATTACTTTGTGACGCAGATCGGCATATTCTGGGCGTTTTCGGTGTATAGCGCTGTTCAAATCGGCCAATTGTCGTTGGTAGCGTGCACCGTCAACTGTTTCACCTGGTTTTAATAGCTCGTACCAAATCATACCATGCTGATCCCAGAAAACACACAGCATTGCCTTGCGGCCGAAGCGATTTGGTTTGGCCGTTGATTTTGGCTTGTGGCCGGGCGGACCATACGATCGTTTACGCTTGGGATTGGAGAAATACACCCGTAACGATTCGATGCAAAAAAGACTTCCTTTTGAACCGGGAGAGCAGCATTTCACAAGTGGTTTTTCGGTTCTCTTGCTGCCTTTCAGTCAGTTCATGCGGCACCCATCTTCCGACCTTTAAAATCATGCCCATGTCTTTCAAACGTTTGCAAATGGTTTTTTGGGTCACTCCCAACTGCTCTGCCATCATTTCTTGCGTTTGACCATCATCTTCATTCAACAATGCTTGCAATTCGGTGTCCTCAAACTTTTTCGGTGGCCGGCCACGTTCCTCGTTCTCCACGCTAAAATCACCACTTCGGAATTTTTCAAACCACCTGAAGCACTGTGCTCTGCTTAGAGCATGTCCACCGTAAGCTTCTATAAGCATTTGATGAGCTTGAGAAGCGTTTTTCTTCAATTGATAACAGAAAATCAACGATGTCCGCAAATCGTAGTTTGAAGGCACGAAATTCGACATTTTTAAGAGCGAAAAAAATGCGTTGTTGTATGAAACATCACAAACAATGAATTGAATATTGTTGACAGATGACAGACGAAAAAAATAAGACATTTGGGACAGTTTAAAAATACTCCTAGCGACATCTGTGGTCTAATAGCTGAAAGTCTCATTTCATAGGTATACACCTGGTAATGGTAGATCGTGACTTTTAAAGAAGATGTTTATTCAAATGAATACTGCCTTGGCTTTTCTGATTCTTTGGACAATTGTCATTTTATGTTGGAGCGTAGATAGTTGTAGCTGGACACGTGTAATTTGTTGCTGATTTACCTGTAGTTGACCAGGTGGAATGTGATGCTTGCTGATCACCATGTATCTGGTTTTTTTGATGCTAAAATCAAGACCGTAGGTATGACTGGTTTTCGTTAACCGTGACACCAGTGTCTATAGACCTTTATGGTATCTGCTAATAGAATTCTGTCGTCCACATATTTGATATTGTTCAGGTGTTCACCGTTCACCATATCTTCATCGGTATTATCCAAGGTCTCATTCACGATCTATTCAAAATATACATTAAAGAATATCAGAGAGATTACACAAAGCTTACAGTTGCTATTACTTTTGTCAACTGATCTCAGACTTTAATGACTGCTGATTGATTGTAGCTTATATTATAGATGATTCGAAAATCTTCGCCATCAGGCCGGTTGCTTTTAAAACTGTTATAAGTTTACCATGCATGATTTTATCAAAAGCCTCTTGATAATCAACAAAACAAAGTAAATATCGCAGTTGACATCTCTGCAACGTTGAACTAAGACCTGAACTGTGAACAAAGATTCTCTCTTACCTAATGCGTCTCCGAACCCAAAATGTGTCCGTGTTATGTGTGCTTCGCATTTCTGTTGGACTTTTCTGTGTATTATCTTCAGGAAAGTTTTGAGATGGCTCATCAAGCTGATAATACGATGATCTTCCCATTGCTTTACATTAAGTTTTTTAGGTTTAGCTATAAAAGTGAACTTCAATCAGCCTAGAGAAATTTTTTCTGAGTTTTAAACCTTATTGGATATTGTAGTAAGCCATTCTATTCCTTCATTTCCCATTATTTTTAGAAATTCTGATTGAAAGTTATAGGGCCCTGTTGCTTTACGTGCCTTGGTTGCTTTAATTGCTTTTACCTCCTCATGTGTAATTGGAGGATTAGTACTACATTCAAGATTGAGTTGGTTGTTGTTCCTGTTGTCTTTAAAGGTTTTGTCAGCGTATTATTTTCATATGACTTTTATGTGCTCTTTATCTTTGTCTACCTTGATTGTCTATTATACATCCCAATCTTCTGAGTTTGCATATTCCTGCTCCTTGAGACTTAATGAGCCATGCCATACCTGATTTCTAACGTTTCTGCTTCTTTACATTGTTCTACTAATCATATTTGTTTGGCCTCTCTGAGAGCCTTTTTTATTTCTTTATCAATTTGTTTGTACGTATCTTATGTTGACTTTATCTTTGACACTTCTGTTCTCTACCATGCTTGAAATGTTATCGTTCATCCACGTCTTCCATTTCACCATTGTTGGACGAAGGTATTCATCAAGAATTGTTTGGTTGATTTCTTGTAGTTTTTCTGTTTCTTCTTCTTTCTCACTCGCAGTTTTTGTATTTGTCAGTACGCTTTCTATGTAGGTTTGTTTTTCTCGTTTTGTGTCTTTATTTTTTAATAATCTCAGATTATATTTCCCATCCCTTGTTCGTTGTACATTCTTCAATTTGAGCCTAACAGTAGTGACTAGAAGATTGTAATCCTGATTAGGTTTGATAGTTATAATATTTTCACCGATGTTATTGAATTCCTAAATCTTTTATAAATCGTGAATAATCAATTTGGTATCTAGTGATATGAGCGGAGGTATCTTGAGGCAACTGCCATATGTAGTAGAACGTATTGATGACTATTAGTTGCTTTTCTATTTCAAAAATCTTTGGGTTCATTTCGATCACCTAGCCCAAAAGAGCCTATGACATCCCCGCGTCTATCTTGTCAGATTTCAGCATTAAAATTACCACTAACTAAATTTATTTTATTTTTTCGGAGTTTTCTTAGAACACTGATCAGGTCATTGTAGAAGGCTCACTTTTCCTGAGTACGTATAGTTGAATTATGTTAGTTTTAATGGGAAAGGAATTAATTTGAATAAGAAGCATTCTTTCTAATATTGGAACAAAATTTGTGACATGCCTGGCAGTGTATTTGCTTAAGACGATTCCTACCCAATGAACGTGATATATTTGATGGTCCTTTATTGAGCATTGCCCGGAATCCTTCCAGTGTATTTCACTTACATTCATTATGTCTGTAGAGAGTCTATCCATTTTTTTGACGACATTATCCATTGTGCCTGATTTATATATAGTTATAACATTCCAAGTAGAATTTTCCATGGTCCTCTTGAGAATTCTTAACAGCCTCTAATCATTTAAGGTCTGCCTAGCACTGAGGCCCAATTCTTCATTTGGTTTTGCCATGATAGATGTATATATACTAGAAAAAAAGATTACATGGTAGTCTCTCGTTGCCTGCCACGCGCAGTGTCTTAATAGATTGAATCATATGTTGATTGTCGCTTAGGAATGTCTGTTGTTGAGCCTTTACTGAAGTCAATCTTTAATAGCCTCGACTTAGTAATGATGGAGCTGCTGCCCTTCATCATGTCGAGGGTTATACTACTTAAGCTCGGTCACCAGAACCTCGTTTGCTAATCTAACAGGGAGGTTGACATTTGGGCCGGTATGATTAAACTCTCATCCCTTACATCCCTTATTTCCATGCTTACTAACGGTTTATTCAAAGGTTCCAGTGGTTTTATCCAAACTTGAGTGGGAACGTTAACATTAATTTGTCCCTGTGTATTGCCGAGGGTAAACGGTGATAATTCCCTTTTGCTTGTTTGTGGGCACATGGCAGTGTTGGAACTAAATGGTTCAGAAGTTATACTTCTTTACGTTTTAAAATTGCATTTGTCTCAACACCGGGTGTTATACGAGTCCAGGCCGCTACTTGACGAGCGTGTTCTAAATGTCAATGTAATATAAAACTTACAATAAATTTTATTTTTAAAATGATTCCTAAGGAAGACACATACAGCCTTTTAGAGAGGACGATGAACTATCGGTTTTTGGGTGATAGTAATTAATAAATTGATAAAATTTCTTACTCACCCAAAACTAAATTTCAAAATACTCTTAGGGTCGGTTATGGGAAAGGGGTGCACATAATCCTCTTTCTCCTGATAATTGTATCTTCGTTTGCTTCTAGTGTATCATAATTAGCCAAGAAGTTTATTCCTATTATGTAATGATCTGCTATTTTATAGTTAATAACAAACGGTTCGTATGATTCGTTTTCAAATCGAATTACTACATGGTCTAGACAAGTAGACACTAATTTATTCTGTATCTTTTCTTCTCGTGTGGGGGAATTAATTAAACTTATTAAACCATAAGCATTTAATAAATTAGTATATTTTTGTACCCCATCTTTGTATTTGTTTAATAAATCAAAATTTATGTCTTCTATTAGTAGAATATTCTTTACATTATGTACTTCATCTAACAATGACTCTAATTCTAGAATGAAATTATTTTTATTTAAATTCGGAGGTCTATAAATACAATTTATTAGGCAACTAAATAAAACTTTAGAGCTTATTCTTTTCTCTACTTCTAATACCATATTTTCAGCAAATGCAAATATTTGGTGATCCATCTCTTGAACTTTAATATTATTTTTAACGAACATGCATATCCCTCCTCCTCTTTTGAAATCTCTACATAAAATAAACTTTTTTATTTTAATTATCGACAAATTAAGAAAGACCAATAATACACATCAACAGGTAATAATTGATACTCAACTACAATCGTTTTTTTTTACCGTGTATGACCTCAACTGATTTGCACAATATAATACAAACATTTGACCTAAATAAAGCTCCTAGATATGACAACATCAGAACGAAAGACATAAAGAATAATTTAAATATACTGTGTGATATTTTACTACATTTTTAAATCTAATGATTAGAAATGGTGAAATTCCAGAGAAAATGAAAATATCAATAGTTACTCCAGTTTATAAAAATGGTAAAAAAGATGATATTAATAACTACAGACCAATCTCGAATCTTCCATCATTAGAAAAAATTTTAGAAAAATATATAAATGACAAATTAAATAGCTACTTGAATAAATTCTCAGTCATACCTAATACACAATTTGGTTTTCGAAAAAGAAAGAATACAGAAACGTTATTATTGGATTTTGTTGAAAAAAATAATGTAACTTTAAATGACAGAAAGCATGCAGCCGCGATATTTCTTGATCTATCAAAAGCCTTTGATACAATAGACAGGACTATACTTCTTCGAATATTAAAAGCTTCCGGAGTAAGAGGCACAGTTCACAAATTATTCGAAAGTTTTTTAACAGATGGAGCACAGACTGTCAAAATTAACAATTGTTACAGTGATTTAAAGCAAACACATTTCGGAGTTCCACAAGGATATATTTTATCACCAACGTTATTTAATTTATACGTAAAAGATATACCTCGAATAAATGGTTTATTGTGTAATATTTATCAATACGCTGATGGTACTGCAATATTATCAACAGACATTAATGAAATTACATGTTTGCAGAAATTGCAGAATGATTTCAATTTAATATCAAAATGGTTTACACAACATTATATTTTTATAAACACTAAAAAAACTCAAGCTCTTCAATTTGGAAATTCTAGCATAAATTACACTCTACGAAGTCATAACGAGAAATGCTTATTTTCTGGAAATTTAGTTAATTGCAGTTCTTGCCACAAAATAAACTTTCTAAATGAAGTCAAATATCTTGGAATATTAGTGCAAACAGATATGAAATGGACTAGACACATAGAATATGTATCTAACAAATTAAAAAGCCTATTATATACATTCTATCAATTACGAACAATTTTGCCAGTGCAAACAAAAATACTAATTTATAAAACTTTGGGAGAATCAATAATAAGATATGGTCTGACGACTTATGGTCATACACATACAATACACCTGGAACCTCTATTAAAGGCGCAAAATAATTTCTTAAAGCTTATAAAAAATAACAATAAAAGAACAGGTGACATAAGGAAAGAGCTTGAAATTTTGAAAATTGATCAGCTACGGGATTATATTACCATTTTTAAATATTATTGTAATAAAACATTTCAACAGATCCAAGAAACTACATATAACATTCGACCATCATCCATAACTTTCATCACTAATAGGTACAATAATTTCTACGGAAGAAACTCGATTTATTATTACATTCCAAAATTACTAAATGAATTTCCTTATAAAAACATAAAGAAAATTTCTGAGCTGAAAAAAAAGCTTCGTGGATGGTTAATTAACAGATAAATTTATAATAACTTATATATTTATTTCTCAAAGAACACATAATTATTTGTTACTACGTTCAAAATCTTAACTTCTTATTCTATTTGGTCTTTTCGTTACAGTTATACTAGTAGATTATATATTGTTAATATAAAACCTGTAAAAAGTCCATATGGACTCACAGGCAATTAATGCAATGTAATTATAATAATATATAAATAATAATAATAATAACTAATTTTAACCTCAGAATCTGGTAGTTTTAATATCATACTCGTAAATAGCAGTGGTTCTTTTACTAAAAGAAGGTATACTCTTGTGTTAAGTTGCTCAAGCTAACTGCTTTTGAGAGAAATGCTCTTTTGTAAACGTCTATCGCACAACAACAAGATTTTGTGCTCCCCCATAATCAATACTTGTGAGTATTTCTAAATTTCATTTTAAGTGAGTTATAGCAAATTGAACAGTCCACACCTGTAGGTAAATTCCATCAAGAAGTGAATTATGTGGATATAATTTAAGTAAGATCGAGTTGCGTTCGTGTTAAATTGTGTTGCCGGACGCCACATGTGTATATTTCTCGATAACGACGTGTTTTTAAAACTTATCTTACATTTTGTATAATAGTTCCCATCCAGACTAAAACTATTTTTGAAAAAATATTCTTTAAAAGTGATTTAAAAAATTTAGTTTAGTTTTTTCCTTATTGGTTTAACACTTTGGGAATCAAAGCACATAGTACGTAACAACGAAAACTAAAAATATCTACAATTCAATTTAGTTAATTCTAATTACATTTACTTGATGTGTATGTTGATGCAAAGACAATCAGCGTGTTACAAGATGCTCCAAGATCTTGGAAATACGATTAGTAGTAGAAGTTACCAAAGTTAACATATTGGATTTTAGAAGAAAAAAAAACACAAAGATGTTACTATTCTTTATTTTGTTTCTTCTACAAGTTCTCACTAAAAACATAATTTTGTAATACTTATAACTGGATTTTAAAATAGATTTCTCAAATTATTTTCTAGTAATATTACGATATACCTTTCCATATGCATTCATAACATACAGTTCAGTATTTTTAAACGAAAATGTAAATTCCAGCATAAAATCACCACTTGGTAGTAGTGGTGGCAACTTCTCTCCCTGAAGAACATAGTTGCACACGTGGTAAGTTCTGTCCTGAAGTAATACATTCGATGCTTTTCTAGAAGTTATCAAATATTTTCTGTACATACCTTATACAATGGACATCCAGTAAAGTTTCCGCAATTCAGAATTTGTTCAAGACCCATAATATTTGCGAGCAATCCTTTACAGGCTTTTACCCCCACACGTATTGGAAATAAGCGATATTCATTACTTGCAAGCTTGTAAGTTTGAGATACAACCTGCAATAATTGTTAAAGTCTTTTGCAATGCTTATAACTTCAGGATGAAATTGTTTGTTGCTTGTTTATTCTTGCACTATTGGTAAAGATACCACAACATACATTATTCGCCAAGAAGTGATTTAACTTTTAAATTGCCAAAGTTTAAAGTAAATTTAAACTACACAAATTCTCACTAAGTTGTAATTAGCTAACATAAGATTTTAATAGTTATTTAAACAAATTTCTAATAAATTCCCTTTTTAAGGGCATTTTAAACAATGTTAGTAACAAACAAACTTTATTATAGCAAATTAGCAATAGGTTAATAGATAGAATAAAAATACCATACCTCTAAATCATTTCCTACATTAATTCTCAGATTAAGGGACATATTGTGTGCGACAGTAGTACGATTGTATTTAAAGGTTCTCGCATGAATAAATCTAACATAGCGTTTGTTGTATCGTTTTATCTCTATATGTCCAGATTCAACATTGAAGTCATTTTGGAACCACTGTATTAAAATGTTTAATTTTTTTTAAATTTGTTTATAAAATAATATTGTTCGCACTTACATTATAATTAAATTGCTTTTTTTCTTTATTTTTTATTATTATAATTATTAGAAACAGCATCACCAGAAGAACAAAGATTTTCATTTTTTTAACTCTGTTTTTTACGTATTTACACGATGAAAACTCAAAAATAAATAATTTGCTTTGTTATTGTCAAATACTTAATTGTCCTCTCTGATTATTCTAGGATTACCTTGTACTTTTATGGGGTTACGTAACCGGGTTTATATGAATATCACTCAGTAACAAAAAATATTCAAAACAATGTAATTTATAAAACATATTTTTTATTTCTGGAATCTAGTTTGTTCAAATTCCGTTCTTTAGAATTCCCCACCATCTCTTAACATTATTAGTAGCCAAACGCCATCTTAAGTTTTCTTTACCTTACATAAAAGAAATGAGTTAATTTACTGAAAGTTTTCAGCACTAAACACAAGCCTTATCTTATAACTTATATTGATTTCATGGATACCATTGAATCAATTTTTAAACTTCTTGCATAATTTTCTCCCCATTTGTTAACAAGCTGATGATTCATACTTCCCATTTTTAATCATTTTAAGTCCTCCATAAAAAATTATAAAATAAATTCCGCTCGACCTTCATTTTTTATGTGCGGTTCTATTGTACATTTCACAGGAAATCGAGTTTGGAGGTAACGATTGAAAACAATGACACGCCAACGTTTCAGTTAGTTTACACATGACTAGCTAGCTGTTTCTCTTTGAATTTCCGGTATTTTCCAAGTATTTATATTTTCCGCCGTATTAAAAAAAAAGGATGTCCCTGCCTTGAAAATTTTATTTTTATTTTCCAAGTCCTGTTAGATACAATCATAGTTATATTTAAGATGTAACAAGATGTTGCACGCAGTTGTCGCTAAAAATAATCAGAGGTAAAGAAGTGTGACTTGCTCATTGTTAAATTTCAAACCCTTCTTAAGAGGATATTTTCACAGTATTCAATTCTGCAAGCTATTAAAGAAGCCTGATTACAATTTTCCCTAGTATTATTATTTCTGGGAAAATGACTTTAAAAAATTATTTTATTTACAAGTTTACTCAAGTTTGTTTACATTTAACAGATTATCTAAATTCAAATCAAACTTTTAATACTAGTAAGGAAAAGATGCGTCTTTTAGGAGTAATCACTTGAAATTTTTAAGAAAAATATTAATATTTATGGGAAAACATCACCTGTACAACGGACAATTTCTGCTGTTCAAGCGCTGCTTTCTTTTCTCGTGAAGTTAGTCTTCGTAAACAGCATTTATAAACTTCAAATTCAACTAAAGATTGTTACGGATAAAACCGGAATTAGTGACCCATCGGTAGTGTAACCATATATAAAATCGATATACCACCTGTAATACTAGTCTTTATACAGTCGAAGATGGGTCGTGAGCTAAGAGAGCTTAGAGCAAGCGATAAACGATAATAATAATAATATAATCTTAGGGGTTTTGATATTGAGAGGACTCCAGCTGTAGTAGAATGTTGGTGACCTAGTTTCGAACAGAAGACCCCACAGCTGATCTTCGTATCTAGGTCAGTAGGCGAGATGTTATTCAGTGTCGAACCACAGGTTCGAATGGTACACAAATAAATGATATGGAGATCGTGCTGCACTCTATATAGATACTTACTTTCACAATGTGAACTTAAGATAATGAACCCGTATGAGAATGTCTACGCTACTGGATTCTGGGACAGCTGAGTCCTGTAATGCTAAATAAGTATGCTCATAATCCAATAAAGAATCGAAATAAGTTCACACATATATTAGCAAACTGTAGAAAAGAAAATTATAAAAACACGTTACAGCAGTCCAGGTCACACTGTTGGACAACTTATATACACACATAAATAAGCATCAATAAACAAATAAACAACTGCGCATACCCAGTAAATGTGGCCGGATGAAACCTATTAATATTTACGGATCGGCAAGGTAGCGCAATACAAGAAGCGCTAGTAAAATGAAAGCAAAGTAAACATACATACAATGGATCTTCCTCGAATATTAGAATAAACTCATTGATCCTTTGTGAAAGAAGCATAAACATTAAAATATGCAAAATATAAATAATAACGGTAATTGAATTGAATTCAGCACCTGCAGGTGTTTTGCAATTAACTGTGGATCCCTAATTTTATATAAATAAATCGTCAAACAAGAACAAGTTGACAAAATTGTTAGATAGTAAGAATATTCGTTATCAAAATTTAACATGAATTAACGATAAAGAAAAACATCGACTTTATAAATATTATTTATAAAAAATACAAACAAATAAAATACATTAAAGATTTAAAACTAGTTAGTTACGTTACAATTCAGCAAACAATATATTTCTATTAATTAAACAATATTAACGGGCCTTTCACCACTGTGAAACGTTTCGTCGGGTTTTTCACTAGTATGAAACGATGTTCTAAAGCTCTTTACCAATGTGAAGCTATGATTAAGAAATCTTTATAGTGAATACTTCTATCCAAGCGGTTGGTGACGTGACGATAATATGCAGGTATATTTCGCAAATAATTGCGAATGTAGCTTGACAAATTGTATAAGTCTCTTTATAAAAGATTACAAAAGGGTAAAGTTTATTTACTAGAACGAGAACTAATCCAATACAAATAGAACCCACTTGTTGGCACAGAATACACTAAACTCGCCCCACTGGTTCACACAAAAGTTGATTTACAGTTACTACATAAATCTTTACAAGAATGTACGTCGTCCTCATACGTTAGGTAACAAGATATTTTAACTGACTTTTAAAATATCTATACAGAACGAGGCAGTACAAATCTCGTAAAAGTTCGATAAAAATGTTAAGATATTATAAGATATATAACGGTATTGTAGTTTTGAGAGTTTGTTGTGAAATTATTTGGCAATTTCCACCTGCTGGCAATGATTGTCGAGGTACGGTACGATAAAGACGCATCCGGAATATCCAGGGGAAATGTCTATCAATTGTTTAACGACGACAGAATTCATTCACAATATTTTCACTCAGGTATAACTTTACCTTAGCGGAAAATTAGTCCACCAGTTGACTATCTCTCGGTAGTTCGCGGTAGATGAACTCTCTTAAGTGCTGAAACGAGAAAGGTAACTTCCAACCCTCCGAGAGGATGAAACTAACAAATAATTGGTTGATGAACGCATCAGGTGATCGAACAACCAATAAGATAATGCAAGAAGGGTATGATTTAGCGAGAAATTTGGACGTTGCACTCGGCAATTATAGCGAATATAAATCTTGTTTATACTAGAGAAGGTGACAAACTTATAGTTTTCAGGGTAATAAAACCAAAAGATAAGAGTATAAAATTCTCTGAATCGCGAAAATGAAGTCTGAGGAATATAAATTCAGAAGTAATTTAATTCTATATCAAGTCCTGATACATCTCTAATTTAATATTAAGAAAACATCTTTAGAAAAAAAATTTAGAGAAATTTAACGTTCTCAAGTCATAAATTTAGACAATGTCAAGAGGCATTAAACAAAGGGGCTTTTATGTTATAGAAAGAGTTTCTAAAAAGGAATAGCATATTCACAAATAAAAAAATTAAAAAAAAATAAAACGATATAGCGTTATTTGTAAGCATAAATAACTTATTAAGGAAAAGTTTGTTAATTACTAAATTTTCCTAACAAGATTAAGTCAAACCACCAAAGGTTTCACAGGTTTCTTATTATTTTCTTTTATTTTTAATTTTGTTATAACTAGAAAAATTTAGTATAGATATCGTAATTATTATTTATAGGCAACAAATTTATTCTTTTGAAACTTTTTCCTGATTTTTTTATATTAATTGTATCAGTTGTAGCGTAAACCTGCGTTACAGTAATAATATGACTAACAACTGGGATCTCAAGGTCCTAGGCCAGCTAAACTCAGGGGGTAGGCTTTGGGTGCGGGACGGCTAAGATTATACTTACAATAAAACACCTGATATTAGTTTACCAAATACGTATATTGAAATAAACAAAGATGGTAAAAATTACAAAGTAAAGGTTTATTTTTGAAGTAACCAGTAAAACAGATTTCAACGGAAACAAGATTAAATGGAATAATGATCTATAAGTTTATACTTAAAATACTAAAAAAATTATATGAATTTAAAACAATAAATCGATTATGAATAAAAAAACAGGTAACCGTAGTTACAGAATTTGAAACAAAATTTAGAATACAGGATCCTTACTTTAAAAAAACATTGCAATCAAAAAATGTAATAAATGACTAATTATAAACAGGAAAATGAATAAACCAAATGCAAAGCAACATTAAAAAATAAGAAAATAATAGCAAAAATATATGACACAAAAATTATCAAAGTAAAATATAAAAGTATAAACCAGGTTATCTGTACTCACACAACAAATAATCTCAAGTTCTTTCAAGGCAAAAGGAAAAATTTAACACATCGGAGTACTGCAAGAAACAAACTCTGATATCGCAAAATTAAAAAAATTTAAAGGAAAATTTAATTAAATTAAAAGTCTAGAAAAGAACTTGAAATTATTTAGGTGTACTGAAATTTAATAAACATAAAAAACAAATTAAAATTAACAATCGGATAATAATTGAAGGAATGAATCAGTCTTACCACAAAATGCAGGAAGCAGCTTTCGATCGAAATTGCTTGCTGAAAGAAAGAATTAAAAAACTGGAAACACAAAATAAATAATCATCAATTACATCCGAATTGAGCATTTATCAAAACTTTAAATGATAGGAACAAAAAAATAAAGGTCAACAAGAAAATTGAATTAAAGGGAGCATTTCTTTTTTTTTTATAAAAAATAAAAGATCCCTAATAAATCTGGTGAGGTTACTTTAATTTTTTTACTAAGCAAAGATAAATTTTGTAATGGATTAAAAAATAACCAAATTTAACCGAATTAAATTATTCGCTAACGAGGAGCCGGAGAGATTTTCAAATTGGGTTGACAGTCCACTGCCAGAATAGATTCCCATAATATTCTGCGTATGGATGACGTTGAAACTGAATTGTTACCAGCATTCACTGCTACAGCCAGATCCAATTAAATTTAACCCTGCTTCTTGAAAAGCACGCAGGGCAACTCGGGTGCAACTTTTATTTTTGGGAAATTACTCGTATTTGTCACAACCAAATAAAAAAACTGGAGACAAAAGAGACCATCGTTAGTAACGAACCCGTAAGAGAGGAAAGAAAAGATAATTAACTTATCCCTTTTTTAAAAAAGGGTTTTCAAACAACAAGGAGAAAACCTTCCTCGCAATTCTTAGGTGAAGATCACCACACACTCTCACGTGTCGAATCATTCTGTCCTGCCTGCGTGTTGCATTCCCCCAGAATTTGGAAACGTATATCAATTGTCAAAAGAACTTTAGTAAATACCGGGTGTCTCACACGGAAGAAAGATGATATACCGTACAATTAATCATGTGGCGGGCTAATAACCACAAAAAGACTGTTACACAGTTTCTAGACAGATAAACCATATTTTATTAAGGAAAACAATAAAAATAACAATTGGAACACCGAATGAACCTGAATTTACACAAAACGTTTCGTTCTTGGTCAAGAACTTCATCTTTGCATTTATCTGCTTTATGATTTATTACAGTGTGAGTAAATTATATCAATAATATAGTTGACTCACATTCCTAATTCCACACCTGACCCGAAATTAGAAACTGCTTTAGCATATATTTGCTAAAACTTAACTAAATATGAACATCTACTTCTTCTATTTATATGTTCATCATCATTATCATTTTGGTGCTACAGCCCTTCGTGAGCCTTGGCCTGCCTCAGAATTTCCCTCCAGCTTTCTCTATCAGTGGCCTGTCTTCTCTATCCTCTCAGCCTAACTATTTTTAGATCCTCTTTTACATTGTCCAGATATCTAAGTTTTGGTCGTTCTTCTAGTACGGTCACCTTCATCCATCCGAATTACGTAGCCTACCCATCTTAAGCGGTTTCTTTTAATAGTTTTTACAATATTCGGTTTGTTGGAAAGCTTATACAATGTAAAATTAAATCGTCTTCTTCATAAGTCGTTTTTACAGATCTTGCCGTGTATGGTTCTCAGTACTTTCCTTTCGAAGGTTTGCAACAGCTCTTTGTTTCTTTTTGTTAGTACCCAGGTTTCAGATAAGTAAGTGAGTACTTGGCGTATTATCGTCTTACAGAGTTTGTATTTTGTGCGTATTGATAGCTTTCTCGATTTTAACTGAGGAGCTAGGCCAAAGTAGCAGCGGCTAGATATACATACTCTTTTTTTAATTTTTTCGCTTGCATCGTTCCTGTAGTCAACAAGCAACCCTAAGTAGCAGAATTCTTCCACCATTCCTACAGTGTCATGGCATATTTTTAGATTGTTTCGTTGTGTCTTAAGTGTTGTTGATACATATTTGGTTTTTTGAAAATTTACTGGAAGTCCCATGCTTTCTGCAGCTGTTTTGATACGCGTGAAAGCTTTAATTGCTTTTTTTCGAGTTTTTTTTAAGTATTACTACAATGTAATTTGCATATGCTAATATTTGTAGGCTTCTGGTGTATATTGTACTGCGTGTATCTATTCCTGAGCATCTTACAACCTCTTCTCAGGAAAGATTAAACAGGGCGTATGGCAGTGCATTTCCTTGGCGCAGTTCTCTAATTATTGGTTTTAAATGGTTTTGACAGGTCCTCTTTGACCTTTCCCATGGCCATCTTAATTAGTTCTACCAAGCCTGTTGGTATTCCTAACTCGATCATGGCCAAATATAGGTTGGTTCTTATAATTGTGCCGTAGGCCGATTTGAAATCGATAAATATATAGTGGCAGTTTATGTCATATTCTGACGTCTTTTCGAGGATTTTTCTGATAGGTGGTGGTGGATCAGTTGTTTAAAAAGCCTCTTTGGTACGTTCCAATAATGTTTTCTACATCGGGAGTCAGTCGCTTGTTGAGTGTCAGGCATAAAACCTTATACCCCACATTAAGGAGGGAGATTCCTCTATAACTAGAGCAGTCAAGTACATTTCTCGTTTTGTGTATGGGGCATAAAATTTCCGTATTCCATTCTTCAGGTAGGGTACGTTCTTGCCATATTATATCAGCAATTTACGGAAAAGAGTTGCAAGCGTCTGACCGCCGTACTTAAATAGCTCTGCTGATATGCTATCTGATTCTGGTGATTTGTTTTTAGCCAGAGATTGGATTGTTTTATTTATTTCTTCTATGGTTGTGTTGACTTCGACAGTTTATAACACAAAAAACGAGAAACCTTTTACCTAACTCTTTTCAATGAATCGTCGTCATTTGTTCCCCAGAATCAGTGGTTAAGCGTTGTCGGTGTTAGTTTGAGACACTCTGCATAATGTATGCATTTATTATTGTAGTGCTCAATAGAACCTCAATGGCAAGCTTTCGATAGCATTTTACACTGCCTCTAAGGGCAATGTTGTATGATTAATTGATTAGTCTTGCTATTTGTCACGGGCAAAATCAGAAAGAGTTGCCTTAATGCCCCTGCAGACTAAAAGTTGTGCTTGCAGCAGCTCTAAACGTCAAAGAAGGGAGGGTTCACAAGGTAACTCACAAAAATTGAATTAAAAACTCAATAAAAGACCTTACTTATAACTTTAGGATGTTAAAATCGATATGGGAGCCAGGAACCATGTCAAGGTCATCACATTTGCTAGTGTGATTCCTCACCAGAAAACACTCCATACATATTTATGTAAAAAACGCCCTAATGCGCACAGTTTGGGTTTTCTTTCCAGTAGAATATAAACCCCGTATAACTAGGACAGGACTAATAAACGAGGCTGCAACAATAGTTTGTGCCAATATCAAAGAAAATAGTTACGGAAGAACTAATCGGGACGACACTAAAAGTAATCACCGATACGTTATCCGTAACTGATGTACTGGTTCTAGGTAGTTCGACAACAGATGCAAGTTCCATTGAAGAACTCAACTTCAGTCTCATAACAGTAATCTGGTATGATGGCATCAAAAGCGAAATAGGCGCGATCGGCTCATCCCTATTGGTAATATCCTTGAGGGTCTTAGCAACAACGTTATATAAACGTCCCAACAGATAGGCAAACTTAATCTCGATTAAAAGTAATTGGAAAGTAAGGTCTAACTCTAGTACCAAATCTCGAAGAGCTTCAATTCCTAGTAAAACCTGTTCAAAATCATCCCCACGAGAGAATGGGTGTTCAGGACGTTTCAATCAGTCTCCAGTCCTTTTCTAAGCACTTCATACATATTTATGTAAAAGAACACCTGATGGCGATGAACATCCTGAGCTTTTTTTAACATTGCCTCAAAGGATGAATACATAAAAATACTTTACATTCTATGCACTGGAACCTACTTTTCGTTTTATAGTTTTTGTTTCGGCATCTCAAACATTTATTTTTTGTTTTTCACAGCACGTACTAGAAGGTGGGATTTCCTGGTTTTTCTGAGCTTCAATAGGTGGCAGTGTCATTGGTTTAGATTTTTCCTGTTCTTCAGTACTATCGATTAGTGACGTGCATGGGCATCGTTGTTGATTTGGAGTTGTGTCGGCTTCTATTTCGAAAGCTTTACTTATGTATAGTTTGAATGCTAAAAGATCCATGATATTTTTGTTTAGTGTCTCGTAGTGTCGTTGATCACGACTATACTGAACCCAGAAATTAAGATTGCAAAGTTTACGAAGTGGAAGTATGCTCGCACTAGCTACTTCGTAGTACGAGTTTGAATCCTGTAGTATGTTATTAAGGGGTTGTGGAAATCCATCTCATCCATTGCCTGATTGTATTAAAATTAAAAGCTGAACCTTTTTTGTCCAATCTTCTTGCAGTACGGACAGGATCACATCTATGAAGACAAGAAAGGATTGCTTTAGGCTTGTTGTCATACCATTCACTGCAACATAATATTTTGAGGTCTTTTCAATATTTTTTCCTCGCAACTACTCCACAATATTAAATTTGTGAAGTAGCGGTCGAAATAAAGACGATACCTTCATTTACGTTTTATGTTAGAGTTTTTACTACGGAACCTTCTATACCCACATATAAATCAGGCTTACCATCAGGCCAGGTTTTAGCGCTTTGATAAATAAAATAATCTAACACCAAGCCATCTGGTGTTCCAAAATAAAATTTTCAAGACCCTCTGGGTTTGGTTCATTTTTGACATATATCTGACTCTCTCCTTCTTTTCTCTTATTACGGGTTGTTATTTTTTCTCTTTCCTCCTTCTCACTATAACACATAGAAATAAAATGAATATAGGCATTCTTGTAGGAAATTTAATTATCTTTTATTTTGTAAGGAATACGTTTCACCGAGCGACGCACCATTTCCGAGTTGTAAGGCGAAAAACCGACAAAAGGAACCTTTTCACCCCCCCCCCCCCTAAAGCGGCAGGGCTAAGGGCAGGAACTTTTAGTATCTTTGTTTCCTTACTACCCGCAACATATTCTTCAAGAGAAGAATTCCTCTACAACCTCCTTTTGGGCATTTACTGACTTTTCTTGAGAAATCACGAAATGTATCCAAAAACTTCAAATTGCTGTAACCTCTGACCTGCAGAAGATAAATTTGTAGCTATTACATATTTCTAGAGTGGACTAAATGCTCTACAGTTTTTTATCTGACGACTTTTTTGTAATACATAAGGCTGGGGAGTTAGAAAGACAAGTTTGACGAAAAATGTGAGGCAAATAAAAGCTTTTCGAAAATTATCGATCTTCGCTGGCGCGTATCTCGGAAACTGTAGCACATAGAAAGAAAATGAATTAAGACAGTCTTGTAGGAAATTTAATTCTTTTATTTTGTAGGAAATACTTCTTACCGTACGACGTAACGTTTCCGAGTTATAAGCAAGAAACCGAAAAGAGGGACTTTTCCACCCCTTTCCACCCCTAAAGCGGCATGCCTAGGGGCGGGGACTTTTAGTATCTTTGCCTCCTAACTACCTCCAACACATTCCTTAAGAGAAAAGTTTTTCCCCTTTCCATGTCCTCTACAATTCGCTTTTGGGCATTCATTGTCTGGACTAATATCATCAAGTCAAAAGTAAACTGTGTTAAGTCACAAAAACAGAGAATTAATAGCAGAAAAGCAATTTTACATTCATTTTTAAATTTAAACTAATGTAATTTTAAAAGGGAGGGGAGGTTACAGTTAATGTTGTCTGCAAAAATATTCTTCGCTTTGATAATTTCAATTTAAAATTACCAGTTTTGGGATTTATAAAAAAATAAGACTTTAATGTGACTTAAAACTTTTTACCTGTTACTTAACACTGAGTGGTGCTCATGCTATAATATTATTTAAACACAATAGTAGTTTTTTATAGCTTTATTTCTACAAACAGAAAGTTAGAAGTCCTTAACAGTAGAAAACCTTTATCAAAAATGCATAAAACATTATCAGTCACTGTCTTCTTCAGCTCTTTGAGAATGTTGGAAGCTGTTGTAAAATGCATGAAATATTAGAAGTGGCAATATTAGAAGTGGCAATATTACGATGATTCCTGTTGAAGTTAACTTCGAGTACATCCTTGTCAAGAACTGTTTTGTAGTACACAATTTGCTTGATCTCGCTTAAAAGCAGACACCATTACATATTAGGAAAAGGTCGCCACTGCTCCACTTTTTCCTTAATAGAAATGGAGCAATAGCCCCTTCGTATAAACTTTTGAAAATTGTAAATTTTCCGGTTTTCATACTTATTACCGTAAAAGGCTGTTTCTCATTGCACATTTGTACTAATTGCTGCCGGTTTCATAGTATCATAATTTTGAACTGACCCTTTTTTCTCCGTTGCTTTTTCGCTAGAGAGTGATCTGAATCAGCCTCTATGTGTGTGTCCCTTAATGTAAATTTGTTCTGAATGATTTCAAGTTGTGGAATTTTTCTTTAATATAAAAGTAACACATAATCATTTGATTTTGGAACGGACAATTATTAAACCATACTGTAATTTTCTTTGGCGTTAAAGGTAAGCTTAATGGCTCCGGCCATTTCAAAAAACAAGAAGCCATTTCGTTGACTCCTCTTCGCACAATAGATTCATCCCACATGCAGCAATAAGTTTGCTTGTCTGTTGCACCATGAATAGTATAAGTGAAGGTCCAAAGCTTTAATGACTAAAAAACAATATAATAACAACATTCTCAGTTGGGTCTTGCAAAGAATGCTCTTTGTCAGTTTTCTTAAGATTGTACCCATCAGTAATCATAAAGTAATGATTAAAACAATTATTAAAAATAAACTAATTATTACAGCAGTACGCTTTACGGACTTCTTGATTGGAAGGGTTACAAAAAATTACGTTCCCATCAGACGAAAAGCAGTCATAATCATTCAACCACTGTTATATTAAAACATTTTTTAGGAGTTTTTTTTCCTCATTCTGTATAACCCCAATCTTAAAACAATTGAACTGCTAGACTTTCAAACTTATGCACTGCGTTATTATTTCTTTTACCGGCAGCACAGAATTACTACAGCAAAATAATTTTAAGATTCGAGTGCATGCCTTTTATCTGTTGAAAAGAAGGAGGAACGATGACTAATGAAAAAGATTTGGTAGGCCTTCTAAAGTTCTTTAGCTAAATAGCAATAAAATTTTTAAACTGAAAATATATTTAAGTAAAGTACACTTTTTAAAATTCTTTACATCCTTGGGAACGAATCTTAGAATGGGCGCACAAATTCTAATAAATAGACACAATACATATCGTGTATAAACACGCTATATTTCAAATAGCCTTTCCTGTAAAGATTAGTATACGAATTTATTATACTTTCCGCCTCTATTTAAAGTATTCAAAACCTAGGAAGTGTCTCTAATTTTGCAAGAATTTGTATGTACCTCTAGCTGTTGCAAAGTAAACCTAAACACTTCTTTGTAAATTAATATGATTACCTCAACCTGTATCTTCTTTTAAAAATAACTATTTCCTAAATCCCGAACAACCTCTACTCATGAATTTTAAATAAGTACTTATCTATAAACCTTTTACTTAATTGCAATAGTGTACAGTTAGGAGAATATTAACTAATAAGTATTTACTTAAAAATCCGAGGTCTAGTTATCACCCCCTTGGGTTGTCTGGGCTGGGAATAAGTTCGAGGATTCATAAATTATTGAAATACTAATCTTCGTCAGACTTTTATTGTAACGAGAAGCAATTATGGCATCTAAGATTTTCACAGTTACAAAATAGAATGTGGACATCACAATCACAGTTACAATGTTATTACACTCATCGTGTTTTATCTTCTCGAATCTTTATCAATACTGAAAAATGCACTTCAATCGAAGTTCCCCACATAGTGAACGGAATTTAAAAACTTAACAACGTAACTAATACTGTAAAGGTATCTAACAAATCGGATTTTAGAAAAAAAAATTAAGATACTACTACTTTTTATTTCATTTGTGCTACAAGTAAAAGTATCATTCTATAACGTTTATTGAAATTTGAAATAGAGCTATCAGATTACTTTCTAGTAATATTACGTGATATCTTCCCATATGCATTCATAACATACAGTTCAGCATTTTTAAATGAGAATGTTAGTTCCAACATAAAATCTCCAGTTGGTAAAAGCGGTGGCAATTTCTGTCCATTAACAACATAATTGCACACGTGGTAAGTTCTATCCTATACATACCTTATACATTGGACATCCAGTAAAGTTTCCGCAATTCAGAATTTGTTCAAGACCCATAATATTTGCGAGCAATCCTTTACAGGCTTTTACTCCCACACGTATTGGAAACAAGCGATATTCATTACTTGCAAATTTATAAGTTTGAGATACAACCTGGAATAAGTGTTAAGGTCTTTTGCAAGGCACGACAGTCGTGTTCATTACATATTTATTCGTCAAGAAATGATTTCACCACCCTTAATTGTCACAGTTTTGAGAAAAATTTCAATTTTCAAATTACTGAATTTCCCTTTAAGTTACAAACACACTATTGCTAATTGTAATAAAATTATTAAAAATATAAAATGCTAAATATGTAAACGGTTTTGTAAAATAATTTCTTTCGAAAGGGCACTTTAAAGAAGAGTAACAAACAATCGTTGCAAAATGAAAGCAAATGAAAACACACTAGACATCTTACCTCTAAATCATTTCCTACATTAATTCTCAGATTAACAGACACATTGTGTGCGACAGTAGTACGATTGTATTTAAAGGATCTTGCATGTACGAATCTCACATAGCGTGTGTTAAATCGTTTTATCTCTATATGTCCAGCTTCAAAATTGAAGTCATTTTGGAACCACTACATTAAAATATTTAATTTCGTATCAATTTGTTTATGAGAAATACTGTTCAGACTTACATTATAATTAAATTCTTTTTCTTCCTTTTTTGTTATTATAATTAAAAACAGCATTGTCAAAAGAACGACGATTTTCATTTTTAAATTATCTTTTTTACATTACTTATACATTCTGAGGAAAACTCTATGACAAATAACTCATGTCGGTGAGCACTTTGATATTATATGGATGACCTGATCTCATTAATGGGTTGTCATATGTTGTTTTCAAGTACGCAATTGTAATGTATGAATATTTTAGGATTACCTTGTAATATCACTACATTACGTCACCACACTTATGTTACTAAATAACAAAAATATACATAAAAATATCATTTATGAAAAATATTATTAACTCTTTGCAATCTTACTGATTTCAAACAACTTAGTAGCGGATTTCGGCGACATTGAAGATTCAAATGTTTTTTAGGATTATAACTCTGGATATAAATATGGAATAAAATCTAAAGTAAATGCTTTATCCTTTCCTTTTAGCACGAGCATTATCCTATAACTTGTATCGATTTCATCGATTCCATTGAATCGATTTTCTTGCAACATCTTCTCTCTGTCTTTGTTAAGAAGCTAGTGATTTATGTTTCGCAGTATAGAAAATTATAAAATAAATTAGTCGCTTGACCTTCGTCTTTTCTTAGGTGTGTGCATGACATTTTTTGTCCTCTACGTTAAACCTGGAATGAAATTTAGAGGTAACGTCTGAAAATAATGTTGTGTCACTGTTTAAGTTTGTTAGTACATAATTAGCTAATTAGCTAATTTTCTATATTTAAAAATTTTTTTGTATATGTTACCTGCATCCATCCCAAGTTTCATGTTGGGATCTCAAAGGCCGCTTGAACAAAAAAGAGGGTTGCCTAAGTTAAAAAAATTATTCAGCAGAGAATTCCATGCATTACTAGACATCTGATAAAAGCAAACATTCTTAAATATCTCCAACGCCGTTCTTTGAAGCTTTTGTAAATAGAAGGTAAGAGAAGGGAAGTTTAGATTCCGAATCTTTGATTACGCATGTAGTACTTTAATTGGCTGATAATTCACTTATAAGTAACACTAATCAAATAATTTCTTTAGCATGCTGACTGGCAGCAACAAATTGTTCTTCCACAGTTGAGAACAAAATCCTGAATTGTTTTTGAGAAATTCAACTTACACATACACATAAAGACGGTGTCCCTTTATCTAACCTTACTTGTGTTAGGTGGTTCTGTGTATAACAAACAATAATTTGATCTTTCTTTGATTTTCTCTTTTTAGATAAATTTTCAAGAACTTTTTTTCTTTTATTATTACCGAGGTTATTAGGACCCAAAAAAACATTACAAGTGATTCAGTAGCGCCTCCATGACACTGGTGGAGATGATTTTCATCGCACCCCTGCAGTGCTTAGACAGCTACGTCTTTGCAGTTTCATTACTATTTCAATTGTTGTCTGAACTGTTAACTGAGCCACCATTCTGTAAAACCAGTACATAATTAATGTTTCAGTTTTTATGCTTTATCATGTGTATGTCGAACACGAGGATACTCTCGGCCTTTCTAATTATTCTTTCTACATGTTGATTCCAGGTGAATCTAGAGTCGTCGGTACTCTATTTCTCCTGTCATTTGTAGTTCCATTCCTTGAAGTCTTAACGGTTCTAGTTCCGTTATTTTGTATCCCTGTGTGAATGGTATAACGATGGTTTTAAAATAACTTAGTTTTAAACCCTCTCTTTCCGTCCATTTTTGTCCAAGGTTTAGGGCCTCCAACTTTCGTTCCCTAACTGTACTATTAAACTTGACTTGGATCAAGACGATTAAGTCTTTTGCATAGCTCAAGACGTAATTTCTCACCCATCCATAGGGAAGAGAATCCCTCCATTTCCTGTGGACATCCTCTGACCACCTGAGCTGTCGCAGTCTTACCCATGCATGTTCTTCATATTGTACGATTTCTAAGCATGCACTCTATCCATTTGCAGCTATCCCGTCTAATCTATTTTCTTGAAGCACTCTTATGATTGAATTAAACAAAATGATGTCAAAATTCTTTTTATATTCAAGAACGATCCTAACAGCACCTCTCTGCTTTCCAGAGCATATTCAATAGGTATGCCTATTTAGTTGTTCTTTTAGTGTCTTACGTATAAAAGACATAAAATTTATTGACCTCAGAGCGGTTTAACTTTGCAAAGTTTTGGTATAAAGACTACTATGACTAGTCTCCAACTCCTTGGTATGTGTCTCAAAACCAATACAGAATTTACTGTACAAGAGGTTTGTACTCCTCTGCAGAACGTTCAAATGAGTTAACTGTCCATTTTATGTTTTTTTGGTTAATTAGCTTCCTAGCAATCAGTTAATTTTTCCTGGAGACGCTGAGGTTTTCCATTTACTTTCTGTTAAATTCTTGTAGAATTTAGAAATTTGAGATTCAAGGAAATAGACCCTCTATAGTTCTTCCACGCTTTTTTCTCCCGGTTTGGTGTACTCTTTTGTATGTATTTTAAGGAAGTTGATTGAGTATTGAAGGGCGTTGGAAAATATTCTTTGCAGTTTCGGTCTACAGTGCATTCTTCATGAGCGTTTCTTTGCCTTCCTAAACTTTTTTGTATATTCAGAAAGAGTGTTCTTATATTCTCCCAATTTCTTTTTTTTGTTTTGCTTTGTTAAGCATCTTCCTTACTTGTCTTTTTAAGTGTAGGGCAGTTTTGTTCATATGCTGTGCTTCATCTGCAATCAGTTGTGTTTCTTATCTTATCTTTGACCCTCCGTAAATTATGATCTGGATATGCTTGATAGCTATCCCAGACTGTTTTACAAAGACTTGACAAATTTGTTCGTAAATATTTATTTCTATTTCTAATATATCTGTGCTCTGAGCAGCTCTAGTCATCAGATACTTTCCAGTTGGTTACATAGCTACTTACAAAGTTTGTACTAATGTGTCTACTACCATTTTCCCCCTTACTGACTCACCTTTTTTTGGTTTGTACTACCCAAGGTTATGTGGTATGCATTTACATCACATTCGATAATTAGTTGAGAGCTTACCCTTCTGCGGTCTCATCAGTCTTCCCACTTTCCTGGTTGGTGGCTGTCGTACGGTAGGTAGGGCGAGCGCAGAATAATCTCCCTCTGCGCTTAGTTTGACTGCAGTTATTAACGTTATTTCTAACAAATAAACAGGTCTTGGGTTGTTCAAAATCTATCATAAATTTTTTTCTCCAGCCTTGCTTGGACCTCTAACTTGTCTCTTACTTACTCAGGATTCTTGTTTAAGGATTTTTCTCATAAAGTTGAGAGACGTGCAGTAATGGTCAAAGCTAATCTACAGGTAAAATTCTTCATTTTTATTAAATTCTTTGCAAGTTATAAAATTTTGGAAATTTTACTTTATTTTCTAATGGATCCAAAAACTGCAGCAATATATAACAAGGAATGAATTTTGAAAAAACTTATTTGCTTTGGAAAAACAAGAATCTTTCACATTCTGCTGATTTTCAATCTTTCTTAGCACCACCTGCAGAACAACGGTGTTACTGCTGTCATAGCAACTCCTAATTTTCTGTATAGTACAGCGAGCAGCGTAAACTTAAAAAGTGGTCTGCATCACTTTATTACTTTATTATTACTTGAGTATTCGCTTAGGTAACAAAAAATCTTAAAATTATGTACTGTACTAGGAACAAAAGCATTGCTATCAACAAGTATATTGAATACCAATAATTTTTTACATAGTGCCAAAACATTAATCTTGAAGACAATCTGAAAGTAAGAATTTCCAGATAAATCATTTCCTGGTGATATTACGTGCAACTTCACCGTAGGCGTACATAACGAACATTTCATTGCTCTTAAATGAAAATATCAGTTCGATCATGTACTTGCCAGTTGGAATGAGTGGCGGCAGCTTTTGTGGATTAATAACAAAGTTGCACATGTGATAGGTTTTGTCCTAAAATATTTCATCTTAAAATGTTTTTACTAGAATTATTGCATGTTTTGAAATTACCTTCAGAAATGAACATCCAGTAAAGTTTCCACATTTTATTTCACCAACACCCAAAATATTTGAACTCATTGCTTTACAGAGTTTTAGTCCCAAACGTATTGGAAACAAGCGGTATTCATTACTTGCAAATTTATACGTTTGGGATACAATCTATAATAGTATTTTTATTATTTAAGAGAACCACGTTAAATAGTTAACAAGACAGAATTGTTTATTACTTTCTTGCCCTTAAACTTAAACCTAAACATTTATGTTATGCTATTCATAGAAACTACTTTTTGCAAAGCAGCCACTCTTATAGCATGATAACCTTGTGGATGTTTGTAAAGATGATCTTATGTGCTAATATTCTTTGATTTACCTAAACTTTGAACAAGAACCATGACCCTCAAAAATACGACATGTCGTTTGTTTTGTTATTGGTAATGTTACTTTTGGTTTTCTGTATTCTTCAATGTTCCCTTTAAGTCACTTATTTAAAGGTATTAGGGGTCAGTTTCTAGAAATATTTAGCTAATAATTGCTCTCAAATATACGTATTGTTGTAATTAACAGCTCTTCCCATTTTTTTAAGTGCTAAAATCCATTGAGAAAATGTTTTTAAAGCAGCACTTTAAGTTGAGGTTTACAAAAAAAAACTTCCCGGTAGTTCTTTACCCCCAGAACTAATTTCATGGTGATGGGAAACCTAGTTGAACTCTGTTACATTCATGGTAGAACATTGCAACGGAATTAAGAATGTTTTTTGTGAATTAGATCCCCAAAGCTCCAGTGCAATTAAAAAGTGTGTCAACATTTTCAAAAAAATCCAAGATTGAAAATCAGCTTATATACATACATAAAATCCAACTTTAACTGCATTGCATCTGTTATAGAAAAGCTAAAAGGCAGACATTTTTTGTTCTTCTTCTTCTTCTTCTTATTTTAAAATACTGGCAATCATCATAGCTTTTGTTGACGACTGCGCGGATTAGACCCACTGCCGACTTGTTAAACCATACGCGTAAATTCTTAAGCCAGGAAACTCTGCGTCTTCCAGAGCCCTTTCACCATACATTTTTCCTTGTAATAATAGCTTCGATTGTTTTTCATGATATGGCCTATTCTAATTCTGATGTTTTTATTCTTACCAGTAATTTGTTTTCCTTGCTTAATCTTCTCAGCACTTCTTGATTTGTTACATGGTCCATCTACGACATTTTGAGAATGGGCCTGTATAGCCACAACTAGAATCGACTTTCTTGCAAGTAGCATCGGTGAGAGCCCAAGATTCTACTCCATATACTAATACCGGAAAAACATAGCATCCCAACAGTCTAATCTTTGCTCTTATGGCTCGTGGCATCTAAATAGCTTTTTTTAAAAATGCTCTCCTTGCTTTCGCTATTCTGCTTTTGACTTCCATGGAATGATCCCATTTTTCGTTGATAGTTGTTCCCAGATACGTGTAGGTCTTTACTTTTTGAAGTCTTTGACCGTTCTCATAAATGTGTTCAGTTTGGTTTCTGTTTTCGGCAATTTTCATATTATTTTGTCTTTTTAGTATGTCAGTCTGTATTTTTCACTTGTCTTGATAACTCTGTCTATAATATTTTGAAGCTCTTCGGGACAGTCTGTAAAATAGCTGTGTCGTCAGCATATCTTATGTTATTTATGTATTCTCCGTTCACTTTAATTTCACTGTCTATCTCATATAAGGCCTCTTGAAAGATTTTTTATAAATATATATTAAACAGTAGATCTTGATCTTAATGTCCTCTAATTCTTCTCCCTGGATACTTATAGATGCTATTTGATTCCAATACAAGTTACTTATAATCCTCAGATCACAGGAGTCTAATCCAGTCCGTTCCAATATTTTTATTAATGTGTCGTGCCTTACTCTGTCAAACTCTGTCACCCCCCACCACCGGGGATCTTTGATATGTGCATCAGGATACCTCAGGGAGCAACTGACAAATTTCTGGAGTACGTGATTCATTTTCGAACGTTGCCTTTTTTTGTCTAATTTGTCCAAACTGGATGCCCTAATCACATTCAAGGTGGTGTCTGGTGCAGATATTTTAGTGTTACGTATCGTTTCAGCATTCTCAAATTTCAATTATATTATATTGCCGAATTAGATTGTGACCACCCTGTATATCCCACTGCAGCAAAAATATTTTAACATTTGCTTGCTTTGACATTCTGGGGGGGACTTCAAGTTGAATAGTGGTCGTTGTAGTACCGATTCAAGGGAATCGAAAATTTAAAATTAGTCTGGTGGTGGTGTCTTTTCTAAGGTTTTTGTAAAACCTACCCATATTTGGGGAGCTGGACCCGCCTTCCATTATTGAAGTTATTTTGGAGTTTCTTTTGAGAAAATTATTTGGCGATTCTGTGAATTTCATCAGATTTCATAACTCCGAGTCCGCTAATTTCGACGATTTCTCTGAATAAGTTCCATCTGCAGCCAGCTAGCGATTACCCTGGAGGATCATCTCAACCTGGTTTTACCAGCTCTAGAAGGGTACGTGCAGCTTCGTTATCGCTGTAGTACAGGTGTGTGGTTTGTTTGATAGTCACGTTTTTGCGTTAATCTATTATTGTGTGTCGTGATATTCGTTGTATTGTTTGGTACATCAGACATATGCCATTAAACTGCTGTTCAAAATTCCCTGAATATTTGTGCAATCTATAGTATTTGTATTTGTCAATTATTAGTAAAACTTATTATTTTCTTATGTGTAAAATGAACGATAATAGTTTCTTCAAACTATTTTAGTATAATTTTTATATGTATCGCCTTTTTCATTATCTGACGATAAATACTTTGCATTTATTTTCAGTTATCGAACGTCTTTGTTGGACATTATTTCTTTATTTTTGAAAATTTATAGGAGTTATGTATAGATTATTGAATCATTTGTTGATTTTTGTAAATTATTAAATAATATTTATATGCGTACAACTTCTAAGTTTAGCAATATATAGGGTGCATTAATATTAAAATAATTATTTTGCGTTAATCGAGTAAAACTAGATATCAGAGATTCTTATGGTTTTTAGATATAAATTGTTGTTCAGATTGCTTATTTACCTTTCTTTTGTTAGCTTTACGATCAAAATTTGGTTACCTGATATTTTATATTAAAGACTTTGAAAATCTGCGGAGTGCTATCTACGGGGTGCGTTAAAATTTATTGAAGTTTTGCATTGAGATCACTTTTTTGGTTTCTGCACTCCCTGGAAGCACCGTTCACGATTGATCAATCAACGACTATCCAGTTAGGTTTCCGTCGCGTATCTGGTTATAACGCGCCAACTATTGTTAATTACTATCTAATTATTGTGTTGCTAATTTATTTGTTTGAGCCTTCCAGGCTGATAATTTTTATTTTCTTTTCTTTTTTTAGGGCGCAATACGCAGTCTATTAAATTTTCTTTGAGTCTAGAATATTTATTTTCTTGTGTTTACTGTATTATATCATCTACTGGGTAACACCATTAGTGTACCGCAACTCTCTTTTGTACCACCTGCATTACTGTGCCGCATTAAATTTTGGGTTGTCTATTTTAATGTTTTATTTTTGTCGCCTTCGCCCTTTTTCAGACCTATTTGGAAGTTCGAGTTTGGTAAGTTACATTATCTGTGATTCGAGATAATAATATTTCTGGACCTCTAGTTTTTAAAATCCGGCGCCCATAAATAAATACAAATTTGCTCAGCTCAGTTGGTATCTAAGTCACCCCGTGCAGGCCCACTCCCTCCTGCGACTTGAGCTAGCTACTCGAGGCTATTCTAATTTCTGTTACCACCGAACTCCGGTAGCAGTACCTATAGGTATATCAGATTATGCTTTTATTATCTTTCCAGTTGATTTTACGGCAATTATGTAAAACTATCTACGATGGAACTAAATTGATTTACAATTGAGATTTTCTAATAGTTAGTATATTTATTATATTCTTAATAAATTACATTTTATTATTAACTTTTAAATGTAAAGTCCTTTACTTTAAGCATTACCATAATTGGCAAATTTTAAAAATGTAATAATATGGTCATGTGAATACAGCGTCTGGCTTCTAATCTAGAGGTCCTGCGTTCGATCGCCGCTGTCGGACACCTTGTAATGTTTTAGTTTTTTTTTTAATTTTTATATTGTTTTTTTATAAGCAAAATTGAATCAATGAATGGAAGGCAGTTTAAGTCCACAACTAGTGATTTTCCAGAAAGCAAAGAAAAATTACATATATTTATGTATAACGATTGATACTAATTTATAATAAAATAGCTACGAATAACAATTATCTTGTTTAAAAACAATATTCTCATGACATTCTAGAAATTAGAGGGTTATCTTATTAGAGATAGCTTTGTTGAATCTGATTATTTTTCAAATATTCATTTTAAACTAAACCCTCACTGATAACTATTAATTATTAGAATTTCTTTATCCCCCAGCGATAACACAGAAGTTATAAAATACTTTACAACTACATTTTAAGGTCAGTTCTAATTATTTCTGGTTTTAAGTAGATTAAGAACTCACGCATTTATTTTGTAATGTTAAATAAAATAAATTTTTAAAAAGAGATTGTTTAAAGAGTTTAATTTAACTATATTTACTTTATTAATAAGTTTTGGCTCTTGTTTATAAGATAAACATTGTTGCTAAGGTCATTGGCGATATTATAATTTTATTTAAAATGATCTAAGTACAAAGCCATAAAAATAAATCCAAGAATTCTATCTGAACTTAAACCGTTCTTCCACTAAGATTATATTTATCAAAGATGTTTATCCAAAAAACCTAAAATATGATGCTTAAATACCAAAATAAATATTTCTAAAGCAAAAAGTATGCTGGCGTCTGTTATTCTTTATCTTCCGCTGTAGTTATCTTCCAAGAGACTATATGGTAGTAGAATTTCAAGTCTTCTGTTAGATAATGCAGAGTTTTTTTAATATCTTGCATTTTCTTATGATTTATTGGGACTAGCTCTAAGTAGGCTGAATTCAACGGAAGAACCGGGTTAAGGCTGGGTTTCAAGAACCTAAATATGTGGGAAATAACTACATCGATAAATTCAAATACAGTGAGATAATCAAGCATGTCTTTGTCATACACAAATTCTTGGTATTTACTGATACTGAAAACTTTCTTCTTTCCTAAGAGATTTATTTCGATGTCTTTTTGTAACATGCCGGCCACCAATTTTTGAAATCAATAATATCGTTGTACTTCATAGTTTTAAAAACAAATGGTTTATTCATCCTACATTATAATATAGATCCTGTCATACTTCCCAAAGCCAATTGTGATACAAAGTACCGACACCAAACAAAAGACGATCGCAAATTGAGCTCAATACCGATTTTCTCTCCGCTACAGACGCTGTTGGTCTAAGTTAAATTGGACAAATTTAAACGTCAGTTTATAAGTTGAGGTTATTGAAATTTAAATTTTAGAAGAAAGTAATTATTAAGGCCTTGTTGTTGCGTATTCTTTATGCTTTGCAAAGTTTGCATGTGCAAGTGTATATGTTTTATTACCTGGTGGTCATTTTCATCACTTTCACAATTACGTTTTTTATAAATTGTTGTAAAACAGATATTGTAGGGTTGCGCAATCGTTTTTTGAATAAATCGAGTTAATCCAAATAACTATATCATGTAATTTGCATGATCAGATTAGAAATAGGAGTTAAGTTTCCAAAAACGCATTATTTATTACTTTTTTCTAAAATGTAAGTTCTAATAACCTCAAACTTATAAACTGACGTTTAAACCTATCAAATGTAACGTAGTTCAAGCGGTGCCAGTACTTTGTATCACAATCAACTGGCTTTGATATTTCCTCACTAACTTCTTTAGTGTGCCAAAGTCCCGATCACACGGTAGAAACGAATGCTCCTGAATAGCAAAATAATGGTACATTCGTTTAAATCGTTTTGTAGATTGCAGTGCCAAAAAATTGAACGACAGTGTTGTTTCGATTTTGGCCGGGACATTTGTTGGAAAAGAGGTATAGTTCTTGTACTTCATTCAAGAATGTGCAAATTTTTTTCTTTCTTGACCTTCGCTATCGAGCATCTTACTTTCTATCTTTATCAATGAAACGCGGTTAAAATAAATAATTACAAATTAATAAACATCGAAGTTCATATAGCATCTAACCTAACTACACAACTTGAGTAAATGGCAAATAAAAATAATAATACATATCAGATGGATACAGCTGCTTAGTAAGTACACATGTTTAGAGAAAATGAGTGAAAGATTGGTTTGAGTCCTGCACATAAACCTTTCTTTCGCTCGTTGCATTTACATTGTCTATTTACACTGCATAGTGGTGACCGTTATCAAACCATGCTAACACTCAGTAGATAGCTTAGCATATTCTAAATTAAATGGCTATTTATCTTTAAAATGCAAGTTTTCTTCACTTGAACTATTCTTCTAGTTAATTATTACAAAAAGATGTCAAATAAAAATTTAAAAAGTTTAGTAGCTGACAGCAGGAGTCGAACCCGAATCTCTTGATTAGAAGTCAATATCCGTAACCAAACAACCAAACTCTTCATTTGTTGAAACTGCCAAATTCCAGTATTTACATGGCAGCGCTATAAATTTGTATTAACCTTCAACAGACGGGCCTCGTAAAAGTACGCAACAGTCGAACCGGGGTTTAGTCGGATCCCATGGCAGAATATTAGGAATTTGTTGGTTGTACTTGAGGTATCAATTGTCTAAAAATTAAAGACAAAAGAACTGAGAAATAGCAAAAAAGCATCTTCCATACTTGAAATGCCTGATCTATAAGCAGTAAGTCCGAGTTCCGTTTTCCGAATATTGGCTTTTGGTAATTTAGCTCGTACGTCTTATTTTGGACCATGTGGTTCCATCTTTTGCCACATATTGTAAAAAATCTTTAGCGTGACTGTTGGATTTTGAAATGTCTTCAACCTTGGCTCATGTTTCCTGATTAGCGGTAATAACATCATCCTCTCCATCTACCTTAGACACGACATCGACTTCTTCTATATCATTTGCATCCACTTCATAATTTTCAAAATCGGGAACATCGTTCTCAAGTACATATAGCGGTTCCTCATCTGTAAGGGACTTACTGTTATCAAGACGTGCCACGGCACTCATCTGGAAGCGTACAATACAAGTACGGGGAATGCCCAACCTATGAAAGCAATTAGAAATACGTTTAGTAAAATAAACAACGGGGAGCTACAGACATTACTGAGGAACTCCCCTGCTTGATTGGAAATAATTAGGGCGCATTTGGTACTCCGTAGAAGACGGACTGGGGTCCAGGCGGACCCCAGGTTGAAACAAAATAGTATAAGTTTTAAAAAAACAAACATTTACGTAAAATAATATATTAAACAGGTGGAGAATATCGCAAAGAAAAGATAGGTGACCGAACAATATACAAAATTTAAAATCAAAAAAGTTATTTCAAAAAATCGTGCCCTGGGGTCCAAATGGACCCGGGTCAGTCCGTTGAAGGTTAAAAATTAATAATAAAATGCATTTTATAAATAATGCGTAAATAAAATTGGACAGTATACAATTGAAGCGGTCATTGTTAAAAGAGGATATGTTACAAAAATCAAATTGTTGGTAAAGTTGAAAAAACTGCCTAACAAAAAGAAAAAGAAATTTTTTATGACTTTAGTGATGACAGTTTTTTCAAGACTTTTCTTTTTTTTCAAAAAAAATATAATTTTAGGAAGTCAACATGTCCAAACAACCAACTTAAATGAAAAATTAACTTTTAAAGAGTATCATGTAAAAAGTAAAAATTAAATTCATTTGTTTATTAATTATTACTTATTTTGTATTTGCATGTATTTTTTAAATAAATTCTTTTCGTTTCAATAAATCGTTTATGAGCAAATGCAAGAAAGGCATAAAATGGTTAAATTATGGCGAGTAATGAAGATACCGCTAAAAAATATTTAATTTGCCAAACATGTGATCCAAATAAAGCTTGCAAGAACTCATATGTAATCATTTAAGAAATAATCATTCCCCACGTTTGTACGATGTTTATAGCTTTGTTTCTTAAAGGGCGGCTACTAGGACCTCGACGGCGGATTACGGGGCCAAAGTTTCGGTTTTAATGAATTAACTAAACGTTTAATGACTTTTGACGATTGTGTATGTATAGCATTTAAATATGCGTAACTATACAGAAAATTTCATTGATAAATATTATTTCGTTTTAAATTTAAACGAATTTGAACTTCAAATATGCTTTAGGTGGCAGAGGATTGGTGCTTTTACCCTACTACAACAGTTTATATTACCATCGTATAATCGCATTTCGATTATTGTAGCTCTTTATGTTTCTGTGTGTTTAGTAAAAATAGAGTTGCTAACTAAAGATATCATTATTATTATTATTCTTATTGTTATTATTATTATTATTATTATTATTATTATTTATCCCAAGGACAGATAGTAACAAACAATCCTTATTATAAACTATAAATGGAGGGCATTAGCATTATTTCATACCTCTACATCATTTCCAACACTAATTTTATAATTGATAGTAAAATTGTGCGCCACGCAAGTACGACTTAATTTAAAGGTCCTTGCAGAAATGTATCTAACATAGTTTTTGTCATATCGTATCACTTCAGCATATCCAGGAATAACCATGTAGTCATTTTGAAACCACTAAAATTTAATATTTAATTGTTTTTGTAAAGAAGAAGTTACACATAATAGTTACTTACATCAAAATTAAATTCTTTCTCCTCTTTTAAATTTTTGACGAAGACTGTAATTAAAAACAGTGATATGGGAACAAAGACAAATTTCATTTTTCAGTTATGTGTGTTCTTCATTTTAAACTATAAAGTCGAAATATCAAAATCAAAGGGTTTGTTTTCGTTTTGCTATTTGGTATTTTCCATTATTGGAAATTCCATTTCCTGAATACATTAATTTGTATAATAATGTATCGTGTGGTCAAAAAGTAGCAGTAGTTAAAGTAGCATTTTTATTGTGAGTTGATAACATTTTAAATGCCAAAAGTTTGGTGAAGTTATTTCACTAATTATATAAACTTGAATCGTGAAGTTCGTTTCAATATTAACTGATTTTCTTTTTAAGCATCCAACCTAGCAACGACACAGTACATAAATTGATTGAAACGTTATGGTCTCACTGTATAAAATATTCATTAGTAACATAGAACATCAAAATTTCATTTCCACTGCTATTAAATATTATATCAAATTTAATGTTTGTAGTTTAAAAATAATCATTTTGGACTTGCTTTGAATAATGTATTACTATGGTTGGTCCGGAATTCGCTAAGAAAAATGTAATTAATACTAATAGTCAAGTTTAGAAAATATGTTTTTACTCTTAAAAACAACAAGGGCAAAATTAAAATTCCTAAAACTTATATTGGACCCGTCTTTTAGAAATTGCCAAGGTTCAAAAACAACAAGATTGTTAGATTTATATTAATTTTTCACTATTACAGTCTTCGACGAAATCACGCTATTAAAGGTTTATGAAAATCATTTTATTTTCTTGTTTTATTTCTAAAATGTGCGTTTGCAATATTTGCTTTTTCCTTTTTTTATTATCATGAGTTAAAAGTCATTAGCAAAAATATAATAATTGAATTCGTCTTCAGATTTTCCATATATAACATGTAGTGATGTAATACTTTCATGTTTTAAGCATTCAAATAAAATAAATGCCTTAAAATTTAAAGGTAATTCAGTTCATGTTAATACAGTTCACATCAAATATAAAAGTTATTTAAATAAAGTTGTTTTTCCTCTTAATGACTGCTAGCAACAAAAACCTTCCATAAGTTATTTTTTTATATAGACAGTAATTTTCTAGAAATTCGATCTCATTAGTAGATAACAATCTGTGGTATGATTTCTTTCAAGGAAGAGTAGTCCTTCCTATTCAACAGTAAAGTGCAGTGAATTTTTTTTTTGATGAACTACTTGTCAATTACAGTTCCATAATTATACGTATTACCTGTACACTAATATTATTTAGATAATACTGAAATGCAGCTTTTCAACTCAGGATTATTTTTAACACAGTTTAATTAACCAGCCTATTACCTTGAATTTCTCTAATTTGTTACTCACACGTCGATTGAGAATTATAAACTGTACACATCCAAGAACTATAATATAACTTTATGTAATAGAATCTTTTATTTTAATAAACAACCATCATACACTAAATATGAACATGGCTGCAGTGTAACTATCGAAATATCAGAAAGAAACTAACATTTACATAATTTAAAAGTCCACGACAAATTTTCTAGAAGGATAATTGATATCAAAATTTAATTTTTCAATACCCCAAAACACTAATTTTTGCTACAGTTACTAAATCTTAAAGCAAGTCCACAGCAAATTTTCTAGCAAAAAAATATTGATATTAAAATTTAATTTTTCACTTCTCTAAAATACTATTTTTTTGCTACAGTTACTAAATTTTAAAGTAAGAATTGTCAGGTTAGTTTGTAACGAAATTACGATATATCCTCCCATATGCATGCAAAACATACAGTTCAGTGTTTTTAAACAAGAAGGTCCATTCTAACATGAAATCTCCAGTGGGCACAAATGGGGGTAACTTATCTTGTTTAACAACATTATTGCACGTATGATAAGTTCTATCCTGAAATTACATTTGCATATTTGCAATTGAGATTATCATGCACTTAGCATTTACCTTAACAAATGCACATCCGGTAAAGTTTCCACATCTGCCTGTACTTGAGATGCCCAAAATATCTGCAGCGATCCCTTTACACAATTTTACTTCCACACGTATTGGGAACAAACGATACTCATTACTTGCAAGTTTGTAAGCTTGAGATATCACCTGCATTATAAGAATGCCTTTTAGTATTTATAACTTATAAAAGTACCTTAAGTGATTATTTTCTTAAGGTTTTTCAGTTCATTTTACTATTATTTTAATTATAATAAAAATAATTTCCAAAATGTTTTTTGTTTTTCCTGCATATCTTTCTACACGATTGAAGGGATTTTAACGGAAGAGTCTTTAATTTGTTTGTTCTGCCCCTCCGACACTAGTTTCGCAGGCACAAATTGAAATTTTAAAAAGCACCCCTTCAAAAGTACACTAATTTTTTTTTCACCCGGAAATCCCCCTTTTACTCTAATTTTATTGCTGAAGATTAGAGTGACAATATCTTTCCAATTTCTTTTTGTTTTAAAGCATACACGAAAAAATGTTAATTTGATGCGTTTGAAGAGTTTTCTCCAAGTATCAACTCGTTTAAAAATTTTTGAGAGGTCGTTCAAGAATTTTAAAAATTTCAAAAAACAAAAGAAAACAATTTTTCTTTTTTAGTTTTTTAGTTTCTCACTAATTCAATGTTTTGTAAGGTTGTAAAGAGACATACTAAAATTTGAAGTCAAAATATTAATATTTAGAGGTCGCTCAATAATTTTAAAAATAAATTTCTATAAACTTTTAATGATTTTGAGCGACCTTTAAATATTAATATTAAGACTTGTTCTCGTTATAACTACTATTTTATAGTGCAATTAATTAATTTTAACCATGAGCATTATTGAAAATGAAAAGTGTGATACAAGACAAATAGTTACAATTAATATTAATATATAAAAGTCGCTCAAAAGCATTAACAGTTCATAGAAATTTATTTTTACAATTATTATTTTGACTTTAAATTTTAGTATGTTTCTCTACAACCTACATAGGAAAGATTGAATTAGTGAGAAACTGAAGAACTAAAAAAAGAAAATTGATTTCTTTAGTTTTTTGAAATTTTAAAAATTCTCGAGCGACCTCTCCAAAATTTTTAAACGAGTTGATACTTGAAGAGTACTTTTCAAATGCATCAAATTAACATTTTTTCGTGTGAACTTTAAAAGAAAAAAAAGTGGGAAAAATATTGTCACCCTACTGAAGATATTGCCATTCTATTTATAAGTCATAACAAAAAAGATCATACCTCTAAATCTTTTCCAACATTAATTCGAAAATTGATAGTAAAATTGTGTGCCACGCAAGTACGATTCACTTTAAAAGTTCTTGCGTTGATGTATCTAACATAACGTTTATCATACCGTGCCACCTCAATCTGTTTAGGTTCGACCATGTAATCGTCTTGGAACCACTAAAGTATATTGAAATAGTAAAATATATGGGATTTATTCATCAAGAAGTTGTATGTACTTACATTAAAATTGAATTCTTTCTCGTCTTTTTTTGTCGTTATAATTAGACAGAGGGCTATCAAAATAGAATGAATCTTCATTTTTAGAATTTGTTCGACTGTGTAACTGAAGAGAGCAAACTGTTCTGAGTTTCCCATTTGTTATTATGTAAACAGTAATTTTGCACAAATCCGATCTGATTTATAGATTACCATTATTGTTATTTATGATGAATTCAATTGTATTGTACAATTCTAATGTACACGCTATTATTTTGTAATTTATGAAACGTAACTAGATTGTAATGTTGTTGTTCTCGTTGTTTAAATCTGAAACCATGAGTTTATAACTTTTTCAACATTTATCTACATGAAAAATATTTGTTTTTAATGCCTTTCGCTTAGAAATGATTTTGATTCAAGACCTTATCGAGACGAATGAAAGCAACTAGTAAAAGTCCTGTCTCTTTCCACAAAGTTCCTTTAAAAAAGATTATAACTTTCCTTTTCCTGTATAAAACCAAAGCTACTGATTTGTCGTAGAGAAAAAATTGAATTGGCTCTAAAATAAGTCATTGTTTTCTGATATTTAACTCTATCTTTTACGGTTTTGTTAGAAAGGGCTTCTGTTAAACTCAGTGGAATGTCTAAAGGATTTCTACCGTATGTAGCTTTTTAACAAGTTTTACAGTTATTTAGAAACTTGAAAAGTAATATCTTGAGGATAAGGTTTTGTAAATAACATCGATTCCTCTATCATTTGTTTTACGCCAAAATTTGTACCTTCATGATACATCTTAATTCACTGTAATTGTTCGTCCTCATTAGAAATAACTTCTAATTTCTGAATACAATAAAACCCGCTTATTGGAATAGTGTTTGGACAAAGGAGAATTATTACAATAACCGGAATATTCCATTAACCGACTTTAGGATTTTTGGAATTTTGTAAGACAAATCGAGGTTATTGCACATCACTTGAGATTTATACTAAAAAACTTTCAGTGTTTATTTATTACAGTTTTAAGTAAAATAAAAGTAAGGATACTGTATTAATTATTTATTAAAACAATTACATATTAAATCTAATTTAATTAAAGTGTCTATAAATTAAATCAAAATTATTTTTTTACAAAAAAGTCGGTAATCTTAGATTGCTTTTTGTCCTTACACAATAAATCCGTTTTTTACTGTTCTAAAGTGGAATAATGATTGAAATCAACATTTGATTTTTCTTCTAGAAATTTTCTTATTACACAACAAGCGCTTGTTACTTCCCAGCCAGATACTGGAAACCATTCACAAACGTCATCTTTGTTCTCATTGTCATCAAAACTTATTAAATCTTCGTTTTCTTGTGATTCTGGTTCTTCAACATCTATGAAAACGGGCAAACAATTGTCAAATGTTGCAAATCTAGAAAAATCGTCTGAAGTCATTTCCTCAGGAGAAGGACATTCAAAATCTTCTTCACTATCCGTAATCCTTTGTTTTGAAAATTTATAGTGAATGAAATATTTTTTTATGCTACTTCCAGTCATTTTATTCCAGCTCTTATTCATCATATAGATAGCTGAAAAGATTGAGATGGCTTTTGACATATCATTGGCTGTTTTAGAGGACGATGTATCATAATAGTCCATTGCCGAAATAATTTTTTTGGCCACTTCCTTTCTGTAATTTCGCTTGAAAAAGGATATAATTCCTTGATCCATGGGTTAAATGAATGACGTTGTATTTGGTGGCAAAAAGTGTATATTTACATTATTCAGTCTCACATCAGGTTTATGAGCTGAACAATTATCAACAAATAAAGTAACTTTTTTATTCATTTTAGCCATTTGCTTATCAAACTCAATAAGCCACTCTTTAAATAAATTTGAAGTCATCCATGCGTTTTTGTTGGATGTTTATTTCACTGTCAACGATTTAATGCCTTTAAAACACCTTGGATTTCGTGATTTACCTATAACAAAGAGCGGAAGTTTATGACTTCCATCGGAATTAGCACAGCAAAGAATTGTCGTTCTGTCTTTCGCTGTCTTTCCTTCTACAGCTTTTTCTCCACGAAAGCAAAACGTGCCATCTGGTGTGGCTCGAAAATACAGGCCGGTTTCGTCGCAATTATATACACAGGTCGGTTCATAGTTTTTTAATAAATTAGGTAGGACATTTGTTACCCATTCATTTGCTTCATTTACATCAGCATCTTTTGCTTCCCCTTCAGTTTTCTTACAGGAAATCTGGGAACGATTCTTCCATCTAGAAAACTATCCATTTGTCGCTTTAAATTCCGTATTTCCAAACTTCTGCGCAATTTGTTCCGCTTTTTCTTTTAATATTGGACCACTAACTGAAACATTTCGCGCTCTTTTTTCGATAAACCATTCACTCAAAGCATCTTCAACTTTTTCATCCTTCTCGGTACGTTTTCATTTTTGCGTCAATTTTAAATTATTCTTCCAGTTACTCAACACACTATTTTAATTCTTTGAAAGTTTGCTTACTTGTGCTTCGGAAATTCCGTATTTCCTAGCTGCTTCATTTTGATTTGCTTCAGATTCCTCCGCATATTCTATTACAGTTAACTTTTGTTTTAACGTAAGATCTTTTCTTTTTGACCCAGTACTCATGATGAAACTAACACAAGAAACTAACAAACTGCACTCTGCACGACGATGTTTAAAGCAAAACTAACTACACATAACACTTAGAATATAATGGTATCTGCCAAGTAATTGAGGAAAATTGAAATCTTAGTGCCCTCTAATATCTGATCCGAGAAATAAAAGCATAAAACAGGCTTCTGCGAATAGTTTAGTATATCCTCAGTAGATGGCAGCGGTATCTGTAAACAACGCGGGGCTTTCAAATATTTTATAAAATATCCTTGAGAGCAGAACTATGCTTATGTTTAAAATATCTGATATCATTAGGTTTGATATCCTGTGTATATCATACATCAGATACAAAAACAAACAATATTGGATATTTTGGACATATAATAGTTC